>ML782914.1:1260337-1272083 GCA_009831015.1 Picea engelmannii
TCTATACCAAGAAAGTAGGAAGCCATCTCATAATCCTTGTCCTTTATGTTGATGACCTTATCCTTACTGGTAGTGACTCAAAACTTTTAAACCATGTGAAAACCAGCCTTAAGAAGAAATTTGAAAAGACAAACTTAGGCTTTTTTCACTATTTCCTTGGCCTCCAAGTTTTGCAAACCAATGAAGGAATTTTTCTTTCCCAGTCTAAGTATGCTTATGACCTTCTTCATCGCTTTCACATGGACTATTGTAAACCAACCCCTTCTCCCTTCCAGTCTGGAGTCAATATTTTTTCCACCTATACTTCTCTTGAAGTTGATGCCACCCTGTACCGTCAGTTAGTTGGTAGCCTCTTATACTTGACTCATACCCATCCTGATCTTTCCTCTTCTATTGGTCTTGTTGCCCTATATATGAAAACACCCCATGAAAGCATTGGAGAGCATCTAAAAGGATACTTCCTTATGTTCGTGGTACAGTTCAGGGGGGACTCCTTTAATGGTTGGTTTCACTGATTCAAATTGGGCCGTCGACCCTGATGATCGAAAGTCTACTATAGGTTATGTTTTTAGCCTAGGTTCAGGACCTGTCACTTGGACCTATAAGAAACAATAGACTATTGCACTTTCTTCGGTAGAAGCAGAGTACCAAGAAGTGGTAAATGCAAGTCAAGAAGCCCCGTGGCTTCGACAAATCCTTTCAAAGTTTGGATTCCATCACCAGCATTCGATCAACCTTTGGTGAGACAATTAGAGTGCCATCAATCTCAACAAATACCCAGTTAAACATCAGCGTAGAAAACACATTGAGCTACACATGCACTTCATCAGAAAGCTCATTCATGATCAAGTTATTGAAGTGCTCTTTTTCCCTACAGAAGATCAAGTTGCAAACATTTTCACAAAGCCTCTTATAGAAGTGAATTTTTCCAAACTTCGATCTATGTTAGGAGTTCAAGAATTTTTCATTAAGGGGGGGTAGGCTTTAATGCCTCCTTCCTTCTCCTATTGTGTCACTATTGTAAATTCTTCAATCATATCCCAAGTTGTTCTTAAGGTGGGATGTTAGGATATTTAGACACTTAGGAGTTAGTAAGATCTACTTGGTCTATTGTGTCGTTAGGTAAAAGTGTGTTTTCTAGTGTGTTTCTTTAGTATGCATTAGTATGCATTTGTAGTTAGGAAATCTGACAGTCACGATATGTTCTCGACATAGAGTGATCCAATGGTTCATACTCTTCTTGATCTTAAGGACTATTGATGCGTGGCTTAACACCCATTTGGTCCATAATCTCTATTTAAAGAGCATGGAGGGTCATTTTCCGATGATTGATTGTGAGAAACTCTCTTGTAAAATCTCTCTGTAATCTTTTTCTTTACACTAATAAACTACTCCAAGTGGCAGTGTTGGTTGGGGTCATGGATGTTTCCCTGTAGGGTTTTTACCACGTGAAAACATCGGTGTGTTGATATTTGATCTGGTTATTTGAGTGGTTACTAAAGGTGTTCGTTCTCTGTTGTAATACCTATGTTTTCGAATAGGAAGACTAGTGAGATTAGATGAGATTTCATTACAACCACAATTAGTATTAGAACACTTTGATAAGTTTTCCCTAGACTTTGTAGGGCCAATCAATCCTTATTCCCATCATAACTCCTACATCCTAGTATGTATATTATGCGACAAAATAGATGGAAGACAAAGAACTCTCGACCACAAAAAAATAAATAGTAG
This sequence comes from Picea engelmannii, assembly GCA_009831015.1. Classification (NCBI taxonomy): domain Eukaryota; kingdom Viridiplantae; phylum Streptophyta; class Pinopsida; order Pinales; family Pinaceae; genus Picea; species Picea engelmannii. Next base: position 1,262,072 of record ML782914.1, read on the forward strand.
TTGGATTTGTTCATGAATAAATATTCACCAAATTTGGGATACCTCGGGAGATAGTTAATGATGGAGGAACACAATTCACTTCAAGGCACATCAGAGACATGATGAAAAAATAAAATATTGAACACAAGGTTATTATACCATATCACCGATATTCCAATGAATAGGTAGAAGGGACAAACAAAATCCTTAAGGCTATCAAACTACACCTTAAGCACTGAGATGATAGGCTACTCGAATCTCTATGGGACTATTGTACAACATGGATAACTACTACTGGTTGCACTCCATATGAATTGGTGTATGGAAAGATAGTATTGTTGCCAATTGAAATATAAATCCAGACACTTAGGAAAAACATACAACTTGGAATGGACCTAACTAAAGCCTAGAAACAAAGACTCCTCTAGATCAACGAACTAGATGAAATTCATCAATATACCCTAAAATGCACAACAATAACACAACATCAAAGAGCTCAATGGAATGACAAGTTTATTAATAATAATAAATTCAAAGTTGGATACTGGGACTTTTTATTTGACTCTAGGTTCAAGGATTTCAGAGGGAATTTTTTCACTTGATGGCTCAAACCTTATGAGATTGATATTGTATATGATAATGGAGCCATCAAACTTTTCACAATCGATAAGCACATATATCCTCTCATGGAAAATGGATGAATTATTTAATTATATCATAAACCCCTATCCAAGGAATCCTTTCTAAATAAGATCACTAGTGGATGGTCTGACAACAACTTGGAGATTCTAAACAAGGGGGGAACCCTTGCTAAGTGACTCATTCTTTCGAAAAAAAATTTGAGAATAATAATAAAATAATACAACCATGTTTGAAAACCCTTAGGGACATGCCTGGGGGCATGTTTTGTGAAAATCATCTTATAGTGGTGCAAGGCATGTTTAAAAACAAATGAGAGAAAGAAAGAAGGGCCCTTCATGGTTTCATTATGATTATGTTAGGATCCTTCTGACCAAGTTTGTAAGAAAATTTGGTTTGTGCTAATAAATTTTTTTTAGGATATGCATGGAAGAAGAAATTTGTTGCTAAAACTCTCATTGGTGAAAATCCCAATGATTCAACCCTCGTTGTTGCAAGTCCTATTGTTGTAATTCCATTTTTCTACAAATCTCATTGTTGGAATTCCCATTCCTACAACTCTCATTGTTACAACTCCTATTAGTAAAACTCTTTCTTCTCCCATTGTTGTGCCTTCCACCACTTCAAATATTGTTGTTGTAGATCCATCTACCACAAATGTGCATATCAATACCAAAATTACAGTATTAAGAAATCAACATTTGATTGGGACTAGGACGACTATCGCCAAGATACATTGACAAGCTGCATTTCTTGCCTACATACTACTACACCTTTTTCATTTGCTGCAACTATGTTGTTTCTGCAATTCTTTTGTTGCTACAATACCTATTGATGTAACTCCCACTAATGCAACTCTCATTTGCACCATCCATGATGGAAATCCTATTTTCACCACTGATGTTGCAACTCTCATCTGCACCACCAATGCTACAAATATCATCCACACCATTGATGCTACTACTCTCATATACATCATTGATGTTGCAACCCTCTTCTGCACCAATGATGATGCAACTCTCATTCACATCACTACTACTGCAACTCTCATACACATCACCACTACCACAAATATTGTCTACATCATTGATGTTACACCTCCAATGAGCATAATAAGTGGCCCCCAATGTTGGTGTTGAGATTTCGACCAACGTGACTTTGCAGATGTTGTTTCAACTCTTCCAGAGGCAAAAAGGTCAATCAATTGTGGGGCCAAGTCGCTAGCACAATACTCGTACGAGGGAATCCACTTAAGTTGAGAAAGGACATGTATGTTTTTTGATAGCATTTGTAATGAATAAGATCTAAGTGGCATATATTTTTTATTTTACCACCTCCATCATAATCGTCATCATACACCATAATTTCCATAATCATTGTCCTATGCCATAGTTTCCATAATTTCCACCATTATATCCATAATTGAAAATACCCTACTCATATAATATCCATTTCCATTTGCAATCACAAGCAGTTGGATTTATGTAACGACCTCCTTGTTACGACAACAACTCTGAGAACGGGTGCAATTTTTTTTTTTTGTTTAAGGTGTGTGCGCGCGTGTAGAAGTAAAAAACCACACTTGACCCTACATCGCCACTCGACAACCAACAAGACGCAACCACGATGTTCAGCACAAGAAGACGGAAGGCACACAACGAGTAACTGCAATAATATACGACCATAGGCATAAGGCGCACAACACAAACATTAGGACATACTGGGGGTGCACAGTAAGAACACAGAGGGAAGAATCCATGGTGCTAGGGTTACTATTTATGCACAAGAAAACAGGGCGTTTAGTCTTATGTCTTCTCGAAAGAAGATTAGACAGGCTCCTGGCTGATTGCTTAGGCAAAAACTAGTAACCCAACCTAGAACAAGACACAAGCAAGACGACCAAGCACTGCAAAATTCAAGGACAACCATGACTTCTATGGGAGACGCAAGTCAGAAGGATTTCGACATCGCCAACTACTATTGAGACTCAAGACCTTAATCATAGACCAATTATTCCATTTGAACTCCATTAGTAGACGAGATACCCGGCCAACCGTAAAAGAAAGTAAATTGAAGTAAGTGCAGATTCCCCAAATATAATCTTAGTAGTTCAAGGTACTTGGTTCAAGGACCTTATATCTACACTCATTAATAACCAAAGATTTAATCGTATTAAGATAAGTCCACAATGCCATTATTTTTCATTAATATCTAACACTAAAATTTCACCTTAATTTATAACGACATATATTACCCTCACATAAGTCAATGTTATGATACAAGACATTACTCCTTACACATCGCCATGTCAATAAAGTACATTAAGGCACCCAGAGCCATGACACAATGTTACCATAACCTTGCAAATTAGGAAGCCATCAACATTATATGTTATCTAATCCTAACAGTACTTTTATTTGTTACTAGATCCTTGCCCTTACATAAATGGAATAATATTTTAAAATTTCTTTACCCCCATAAAGTGCAACCACTAACTAGTATCAAGGAGTTCCTTCTTAATTGAATACATGAGTAATTCCTTCTTAAATTGAAGATATAAACAATTCCTACTTAATTGAATGTATAAAGCAACATCGTAATTGAATTTAACAATATAACATCAAGCTTAAAAATACCATCCTATTTATAAGTAACATCATAATTGAAAATTTCAAATAACATCATATTAGAAGGGCAATATATACTAATATTACAATATACCCTCATATTAAAAATAACATATATTCAAGGGTAACATCACATTGAAAATTACAATATAACCTCATATTAAAAATAACATCATATTTAAAGGTAACACCATAATTGAAAATTACGATATAATCTCATATTTAAAAATGGCAATATATCAAACTAACCATATTCATCATAATTTAAGGTGGCAATTTATGAAATAATAAATTTAAAATGACAATAATTAAAAAGGACAATATTTGGAAATGACAACTATCAATATTAAAAAGGACAAAGTTAAGGATAACAATAATTAAAGATGTCAATAAGACTAAATGATTAAGGTACCCATAACAACCTTTCCCCAAAATAATAATGCCCTTACCCTTCTAGGTACGATATCATTGCAAGAATAATAATAGCATTGCCTTCCTAGTTACTAACGCTACATTATGTTATTTACTTGGTAAGAACAATCAAATTCAGAGGCCTTTCATTACGTATTGCCAATATTAATTTATAGTAAAGATGCCTTTACGATTTAATGCATCATATTATATTAACCAAGCCTTTTACAAAAGTTAAATTATAGTAAATGTTTTTGTATTATAGAATCAATGCTTTTATAAACTGGAACGTTACGCTTTAATCCTATTAACGCATCATGGCAATATAGGACCAACAGTTACCGGAAATTAACAAGACAGTAAAGCCGGTGACCCATTAGCTATGCAAGTAAGGAAAAAAAAGGTGCATCTGGCAATCATCAGATTCAGAGATCCACTTAGAAATTCCCTACTGACAGCGTCATGGAAAAATCCCTTTCCACCGAACTTTGCGCTCTGACTGAGGTAAGTAACTATGAAATTTCTTTTATTCAAGGTGTAGGGAGAAAGCTTTGGATTGACTGCCGCCGGCTAGGGCGGACCTGGGCAATTACAAGGATCTACGCATGCCACCAGGTACATGAAAAATCGTTGAAGGTCTGAGGGATCCGAGGGGGAGAACAACGCAGTAATAGAACCTAGGGAAACACTGGATGGACACACAGGAAGCCGTTTGAGGAGAGCGTAGGTACCAGCGGCTAGCTCCAATGACGTGGTTAACAACAGTGGTTTCTACTCAATGTATTGGCAGGAAGAGAACACCTGGTCATTACCTGGCCAACGCTGTAGGGGGCAGTGAATACATGCGCAGAAGTAACCCAACCGCCACCATTGATACAAGAATTTTGCATGGAAAAGAACAGAAAAATGAAATAAATATAATGACAGCAGAAGGAAGGGTTGGGTTCGAGGTAAAAGGCTATTGGCATTCGGCCATACATTCTCCCAATGCCATTCATATGCACGGTGATGCAGGAGCATCTCTCCATGCCAGCCAGTCAGCCACGTCAGAGCGCGCGCCCATTCAGGGCTGAAACGGAGGCGCAGCCTCATTTTGATTTTGAATTCAATGTAAATTAATGCCTTAGGCTGGTGAGACATGAATTCCATGCCTTTGCGCAGGCTGTAGATAAGATAGGTATTTAATATAGATTGGCTGAGATCTAGTTCTGGATAGCAGACTAGACAGCCCATTTATTGTAATTGATTGTAATTAATTAGAGTAGGTAAATTCCTGGAGGGAAGCGCTCGATTGAGCCGCCTCAGGTAAAAGAGATAGAGAGATCTCATTTTGAGGAGGGGATATACATGTAGATAGAATGCATGTAGAGCTGAGGAGAGCTCGGGAACACCTTGTAAAATATACAGGCATTTGCCATTATTAATACAGAGCAGTTTTTCCTGCATTTTCTGTCATTATATGCATGTCTGTATGTGTGTGTTCATTTCAGGCTGCAATCGKGTAGTGTTATCATGTATTTGCAGGGAGTTGGTTTGATTTCAGGTTTGAGAGGYCTTTGAGGGTTCATGCCATGAGGGCGTGACAGAGTGTTGAGACTYTGAATCCCAGTGCACAGAGGTGGCACTTCTGAACTCGAAGGAGTCAGACAAAGACGTGCTGAGAGCACAAGCGTTGAAATCAACAACTCATACAGAAAGAGGACTTTGGGGTTGCTGAACACCTCAATAGTCAAAGAAGTGTAGCTGAGACACTGTTGTAGACAGAGCMCCTGAGAAGTTCTGTAGGAGCTCTACCCAGAGGGTATTGAGCGTGAGTACAGAAGTGTACAGAGGAAAGAACTCTGCAAACAGTTCAGAGAGACCAGAATTCTGTCGAGGATTCTGARGAGCTCCGTCTGGAGGACGTCGAGCGAAGCGTGCAGATAGCACAGGGAAAAAGAACTCTTTGAGTTCTGAAGCTGAAGGAAGCATCCACTGAGGGAGCTTTCACTGGGTTACTGGATACCCAGAAGACTCAGCGAGAAGGTCGCTTGAGCAGAAGGATAGCAAGAGGCATCCATATTCTCCATCGGAGGGAGAAGAAAGACGAAATCCCCCAAGGGGGCTGAGTATTCGCTGAAGCTCAGGAGAGACAGCACCGTGAGTGTGTGGAGACTCTGCAGGAGTGCAGGAGTGAAAGAATCAGGTTGAGGATTCGAGGACCGAAGCTCAGGAGGAGCATACAGGAGGAAGGACCCGACGATCGTCGGATCTCCAGAAGAAATCCCGTCATCCGTTGGATCGGAAGAAGTAGCGCACGGTTTAACCTCAAGAGGAGGAGCACGCGGGAGAAAGGATCTAAGCCATCAGATCTCAGACTAGATCGCTGACAGTCGTCAGATCGGTAGAAGTTGCACAGGGTATAAGTAGTCGGGATATCAGCCTTCGGGAATTCGGGATTCTCGAGGTCACAAGAATCCGGACAGCGCAAGTCGTGGAATCTCGAGGGGATCTGGACCGTCCGATTGGCAGGAGGACACGTGGCGGGGATCCAGCGCCATCGACGTTCGGGGCATCGGGGTTTCCAGTGTCGTGGAACTTGAACACAAAGAAATCGTGATCCGCGATTTCCCGAGTTGATCAGAGTCGTTGAACTGAAGGGCACATGTTGAGGGATTTACAGGAGTCGGGGTTCGGCATTTCGGGGTTCTCGGTGACGAGAAGCTCACGAAAGGAGGATTCGCGAAGTCCCGAAACGCGATAGCCCCACGTTCACAGCTTTCAGTGGAGGACAGGTGTCGGAGGATTGAGCCTTGTCTTGAGGAGAGGACAGGTGGCGTCGGGCATCGGGGATCGGAGACTCCCGGAGTAAGAGCTCTAGGAATTCAAACTCGCGAACTCCGAAATCCCAATAAGTGGGGAAGGACACGGTCCCGGGGACCAGTAGGTCACATGCGAAAGAGTTAGCCTGGGGGGGCTAAAGGGTGCAGAAGGTGCCAACGGAGTTCGGGAATCGGGGATGCGAGAGGTAAGTAACTTATGACATCGTAAGTCCCGATTTCCCGATAAGAGATCTCCCGATATGCGAAAAGGAGATCGCCGAGGAGTATCCTGTGGGTGACAACGACTCCCGAGAGGAGTTGTGAGAGAAATTGACTCTTAGGGCCGAGAGGAGAGAAGGTCCTGGTGAGAGCAGGGTGGAACCGTGAGGGTTGCCTCTCTTGCGTCACACGGCCGAGTTATGAAGTTTACCAGCAGCGCGACCCAGAATTTCGACAGCAACTAGCTAAATGGGGCATTCACGCAACACAGAAAAATTAAATCAAAAACGGATTTGGACCATAAATCCAGTATTACAAGCAGTGGAAAAACGCATTCAATTCAACTCAATCTTCAAGGCAACGCAGTGCAAGAAAACTTAATCAATTCAACCTAATATCCAATATAACAAACATTGTATAAATTTGAAGTAATTGGAGAAATTCGCCTTAACACTCTGGGAACAGAAATCAGATCAAGTAATCCTAAGCGGTGGAAACATAATCATATTATTGAATTCGATAGAAGTCTAACGGGCCGAAGAAGAAACCTTCCACAAAAACGTAGAATTTACATTTTAATAATGCAGAGAAAAAGTTAACAAATGCAGAGATTAATGACCATTATCAGTGGACGAATCCAACAGAACCAAGTTTGCCGGCAAGGGTTAATTACATGGTTGATTATAAAAATTATCGTGCAGCAATCGTTGGATAAATCAGGAGGTTCCACAAGCATTTTAAAAATTGATTCTATGCGAATCGTCAAGGAAAACGACAGATGCATCAATATTATATAAATTTCAATGCCATTTCACTTTTCCAATAACAGTCAGATCTACATCAGTTCTAGTGCTTTCTATTCTACCAATAAGTGACCATACCTTTTCCTTTTCGCTTGCCTTGAATGATGACCACGCCTCGATTGATGTCCCGTGCTCCTAGCCGCTCCTGCTCGTCGACCGTAGAGACCTCACCGGTACCTCCCAGCCAATCGCTAGGGGTACTCTGCTTCCCCCTTAGCCCCCCGAGCCACAAAGGGGCCACACAAGATCCAGAAATAAGACTAGCTTCTCAGCTCGCCTCAAAGGCTGAGCTACCACTCCAATATAGCTGAGAAATTCCCAACTCCTCACAAGCAAACAGTCAAGCCAAAATACGACAGCGTAACGTTACGCTAATCGTTCTCCCCTTCTTCCTCCTTTGCCCCTTCTTTTATAGCAATTTGAGACCCACCTACTTTCCCTAAATCATTATTAATTTAATTTTTAATGACAATCCTCTAAAAATTCTCTGTCGTCCAAGTTTCACTCATCCCCCATGTTTCTCCAAAATTATTTTCTTTAATTTAAATAAAAAACTCATTTCCCTCACCCCCCTAAAGTCGCTCCTAAAATTACTCCTAGGGTTCCTAGATCCCCTCTCATGCTTTTAATAACTTTCCTAAAATTAAGTTTCTGATTTTTAGTAACTCCTTAACCGTTGATTCCTTTTTGCTTTTTACCCTATGTCCCCTACTTTCCTTTATTATGAGTTTCCTAATTCTATTATTTATTCCTTTCCCCCTTTTTTTTCTTTTAAACCCAAAAAGATAAATGCTCTTATAAATCTTTTCATTACATTTTTGAAATCCAAACTTTTATACCCCCACACTTTAAATAATTTTATTTCTTTTTATAATTTAAAAACCATGGGTTTCAATTAATTTATCTCCCTCATTACTTTACCCCCTTTAATTTTAAGAAGACTTTAACTAACACTTAAGAGGGTTTTAGTTTACGTCCTTAAGTTTATTTTTGGAGGGTCTTCTCTAAAGGCTAATCAAAATTTTATCTTAGAGGTGTTTTAAATTTAGGTTTAGATTTGAACTCGGCGACAATTAATTAGGGGAGTCGTTTTAAGAATTATCAGGCGTTAAGGTCTTAGGGTCGTCTAGGTTGTCTCATCATCATCATCACTGCGACATGCCCTTCAGGATGCACTACGTGCTCCAAGGGTGCCACTCGCCTCGTTTGCTTCTGTTGCGCGACGTGCCCTTCAGGATGCACCATGTGCTCCAAGGGTGCCACTCGCTGACTTGTATTTCTTTGCGCGACATGCCCTTCAGGATGCACCATGTGCTCCAAGGGTGCCACTCGCTGACTTGTATTTCTTTGCGCGATATGCCCTTCAGGATGCACCACGTGCTCCAAGGGTGCCACTCGCTGACTTGACTGATTGGTAGATATCTATAACCCCTGGAGTCAACACTCCACCAGGTGAACTTGTGGGAGACTAAGGGCTCTAAGGAATAAGGCCCCTGCCTTATTGCGCACCCCTTAGAATCATTGTGAGCGATTGTCGCAGTCTGCCCTCACGACATCGTGGATCCTCTCGAACTAGGTAATCGTTAACCTACAATTCGAGCCATGGCGGGAGTGCTAGTAGGCTGTGGTAGGGCTGCTGTCCACACCTCTCCCTCAACCTCTCTAGAAATCATGTGTGGCCCCTTTAATCCATATGTGAGTCTGGTCGGAAAGCTATCGTCAACCTGCATCATCAACCATCGTGTCAGAACAGGTCAACAACATATCATAAAATCAATATCATATCATCAAAACAAAGAAATATCACCGTAAATGAATCAACCCAAAAAGCACACTCCCTGACTCAATCCGGAGTCCAAGGGGGTTCCACCGATGCCTCTGCATCCTCAAGGTCTGAAACCCTACACACTCAATGAAACTGAGTCAGCAGCACCTATCTACATCAAAGTATTAAAAACATCTTGTCATCTAACTTAACGCATCATAATGAAGGAAAAATGTTTTATCATCATAAAAATCCAGATCACTTGTGAGCAAGTGTCCTCAAAGAATAAGTTTTGTAAGTGTGCCAGAGCGGATGTTACATACACCCCCTCTTGGTCTAAATTTCGTCCCGAAGTTTCTCAATATAAATGCCGAAGTAAATGTACCACAATATCATAAGTACCATAGTATCATAAGTCTATCTATCAAACAAAAATGGAAACTGCTGGCGCATATCATATGTGTCCTCCCAGGTCGTCTAGTGCGAACTATAACTGTCCCACTGGACCTTGACCTGATCTACCATTCGACGTCGTAACTGTCGAACGCGATGATCTAAAATGCGGACTAGCTCAGTCGTGAGCGCTCCCTTGTCCGATACCTGCAAGTAACTCATGTCAATCACATGTGTAGGATCACTAATATAATGTCTCAAAACTGATACATGAAAAACATCGTGCATACACCTCAAAGAATCAGGCAAGGCTAGTCGATAGGCCACGGGCCCCTTTCTCTCCACAATCTCGAAAGGTCCCACGAACCTAGGAGA
>ML782914.1:1281259-1313304 GCA_009831015.1 Picea engelmannii
GGTGCCACTCACTGACTTGACTGATTGGTAGATATCTATAACCCCTGGAGTCAACACTCCACCAGGTGAACTTGTGGGAGACTAAGGGCTCTAAGGAATAAGGCCCCCGCCTTATTGTGCGCCCCTTAGAATCATCGTGAGTGACTGTCGCAGTCTACCCTCACGGCATCGTGGATCCTCTTGAACTAGGTAATCATTAACCTACAGTTCGATCCAAGGCGGGAGTGCTAGTAGGTTGTGGCAGGGATGATGTCCACACCTCTCCCTCAACCTCTCTGGAAATCATGTGTGGCCCCTTTACTCCATATGTGAGTCTGGTCGGCAAGCTATCGTCAGCCTGCATCATCAACCATCGTGTTAGAACAGGTCAACAACATATCATAAAATCAATATCATATCATCAAAACAAAGCAATATCACTGTAAATGAATCAACCCAAAAAGCACACTCCCTGACTCAATCCGGAGTCCAAGGGGGTTCCACCGATGCCTCTGCATCCTCAAGGTCCGAAACCCTGCACACTCAATGAAACTGAGTCAGCAGCACCTGTCTACATCAAAGTAGTAAAAACATCCTGTCATCTAACTTAACGCATCATAATGAAGGAAAAATGTTTTATCATCATAAAAATCCAGATCACTTGCGAGCAAGTGTCCTCAAAGAATATGTTTTGTAAGTGTGCCAGAGCGGGATGTTACAATTTATGAGAAAAGAGAAATCATGGGAGGCTCCTTGATAGAAAGAGAACCCATAGAATCACTACTACTTGAAGCATATGACCATATTGGAAATATTCTCCACTAGGATGGATGGATGGAGTATGTACAATGTTTGCAGGGGTATGACGACAAATGTTTCTTGGAATTCACTTTGAATTTAAGAGCATAAAATTATATGTTAGAAGGTACCCTGGTCGATGTAAAAGAATAAATAGTGGCAGAAGTTATAAGATTTCCACGGACATGTGACACCTAGTAATCTAGAAGAACCTTCAACCCTGAAATCATGAGAAAAAATTCTTGAGCCTAGAGAAGCATTGGTAAAGAAGGGAACAATGTTGGAATGGTGGTATCTGCCACACCCTTGCCAGGATGTGGCCACATTCATGCAATGTTATTTTACATGTGAAGGTAGATACAAGGCCATTTACCTCCACCATATCTAGTTGTTGGACCACCTTAGACATGGCCGCCCCATGTACATGCCATATTTTATTTTTAGAACCTTGAATCAAAGAAACCCAGGGAATCTATTTTTCACCATAGGATTATGTTGACAGGCGAAAATGAACGCTCGCCAACTGGAAGAGTGGATCCGGTCCGGGGTTGTCTAAATAACCCAAGCCATTTGGGATGATCCACCCTAACGGGTTTAACGGCTCCGTTGGCCGATCTAAGTCCTAGGAAAATGAAAGAAACTAACTAAAGGAACTAATCTAAATGAAAACAACAATTAAATCAAACTAATAAATAAATCTCAAATAAAATATATACAACTTATTGTCTAATATTATACAGCAATAACTCTATGACATTAAATGTTCAATTATCAATAGAATTAGATCTTAGTCACAAATGTACAATATTTAAAGATTTACATATTTTAAATGAAAACCTGGAAAAATCATTTATAAACTATCCTATGACAGCAAGACTATTGTTTTTTTATTTTTATAATTTTATGAGAAAGAAATAAAATGAAAACTATCTAAGTTGAGCAATTGAAGTAATAATCTTAACTATAAATCTGAACTATATATATGTCTATCTAAACTACTTAAAATAACTCTAATAAACTAACCTGTGATAATGCTTTCCAATTTGTCCCTTGCAAAGTATCCGATTCAGTTGTTCGATGGGAGGAAACCTGCACCAAATTTTCCACGGGCTTCTTGTAAACAGGAAGTACCAGTGCTCTTTGAATATAAACGACAGGACAAACAAGGCATAAAAAATAACAACAAACTTGTAATTTACAAATCATCGCATTTGGATAAATCTGTGTGCAAAGATTTGTACAAAATGATTCATTTAACGAAGAAGGTAAACCTTTAATTCCTTAAATTGAAACAAAGTAAATGTTGTACTTTTTAAAATAAGAGAGATCAGATATGGAAAACACATAAACCAAATCACATCAACCTGCAATGAATTACGATAGCTAAAGTAGTCGATAATTGATTGCAAACTAATATAAAGAAAACTTGAAATAAAAGTTTGATATATTGAAAGCTAAAGTTGTTATAAGACATCCACTTTCATTCCAGCTTGAATCATAAATCCATAGTCTATTCTCCCCACCGTGATCATGGTTTTCTTACAAAAAATAACAAGTATTTAATGACCACAGGGTAAAACATCCCTGTGGGAATTATCAAAGCAGTTTACAAAAAAAAATCTGGGAATAATCTCCCAAGTCTCTATTCCTGACTAAAGCTAACAACCTATAACAAAACTATATCACAAAAGTATCTCCTAAACTGCCACAGCATATCCAATTGGTCATTGAAATTCGTATGCACCTAAAAGTGGACAAGAACAGACAGGTTTAGATGACATTTTATTGATAAAATTAACAAAAAATGTAAATTTTAAGACTAGCTACAGAATCTTGCGATTTTGTAGCTGGTCTTATTTAAAAACAAAACTGTTTTAAATCAAATCAAAACTAACAGAAATATATTCAAATTATTAAACAAATCTTTAATTGCTATTTTAAAACAAAACGAATCATTCAACCAAAACTTCTATGCTAATTGAGAGCAACCAAAATCGTGTTTAAATCTATTTCAATCGAAACAGACCCTAAACGAATATCAAGCAAATCTCTGGCAAGAATTCAATATAGAAATAATATGTCAATCCAACACTCAATAGAATCGTTTTTTAAATCCAAACTAACAGAGCCGTATCAAATCTGCCTTTGATACCAATCCAACTCATACAAATAATTATGCTAATTCAAGGCACACACTATTGTTTACAAATCAAACCAAACATAAATGAATTGAACCAGTTTGGGGCCGACATAATCGTTATGCAAAATCGTATCAATCAAAACATAGCTACACGATTTTAGCAAACAAATCTTTTATATGGGTCGAATGGAATCCAAACGAAAATATTTATTCAAACGAAACATAATCGTTTCTGGTAAATCAAAATCAACAGGATTGTTTTGAATTTATTAAAAACAAACAGAACTAATCGAAAGCAAACCCAATCGACTACCCTGATTCAAACGTACAAAATTGTTTCAAAAGAAAACCAAACAAAATCGGAAACAAACCAATCGTTTATACTAATCTGAGAACAATAAAATCGCATTAACCAAATCATAGCTGTGGCCGAGTTTAGCAAACAAATATTTTGTACATGATTCATAACGAAACAATTTTTGGTAAAACGAAAATAAGAGAGTCCTTTTGAATCTATTAAAAATGAACAGAACTAATTGAAGACACACCCAATCGGTTATATTAATTCAACCAACTCATAAAAAAAATCGATGTTGAAATACATACCTGGGCAGTAAGAAAATGCTTCGATCATGATAACTTTGAATTGACAAAGGCCATTGTTGCCTCCACATTTCTGAAGACAATCGAACCAGTGGTTTTTTTTTTTTTTCATTGGCTTGTAGCCTGTCGTTCTCCTTTGACAGCACTGTCACTCGTTCCTCCAAAGATTTAATCTTAGATTGCAACAGGGGAACGTTGGTGTAATAACGTTCAAGCCAGGCATTATATTGATTACACGGTGACTGATTTGGCCTTGGCTTCACAGGCGAGGGTTCGTTCAAATTTCCAAGGGTTTCACTACCAATCTTAATTCCCGAGAATTTAGGATCATTCTTGAGGCACGAAGGTAAGATGGAAACATAGTCATAGGGTTCCATAGAGCATAGGCCATGGGAATAGGGGTACTCTTCAGTCAATAAACGTTCAACTTCGGATTCCGAGTCCTTGCTCAGCACTATTGGCTTCTGGTCAACGTTTTGCTTGGGTTTGTTCCTAGCACATCTGGATATCCATCATGCATTTTTCTTTCCCTTACTGTTCACAAAAGTATCACATTTGCCTTTCTTCCTCATAGGCCTTTTGACATTCTTAGCCTTGTCTTTGGCACACAGGTCTGCCATGGTATCGGGTAGGTCAAGATCAGGGAAATTCGAGGGTTTAACAGGGGGTAGAAGGATATGAAGTGGCACGGTTGGCCCAACCAGAGTTTCAGTGACCACAACTTTTTCAATTTGAACAGACTCGGGAGTGGAAAAGCCATTCCTTGATAGGAAGGCTTGCCAACTATCACGACTAAGGCTCAAATGGTGAACGATAATAAGTTTGATTAAGAAATTATGTAAAAGGCTTCTATCAGCCTTCTCACGCTTATATCGTTTGGACATCTTGTACAGACTACGTAAGAGATAATGCGGCATATTCAGAGGGTAGCCTATAAAATTCATCAATAACCGAAGATGATATAGAAATACCAAGCCATAACGACCTTCACAGGTCACAAACTGTTTAACAATTGCCAAAAGATCGTGCCACCTGGGTTTGAGGGTAGCGAGAGGCATACCTCTATCCCAGCTAACAATCTTTCTTGATATGAATAGGAGTGGCCACGTCACCTCATCTACTTTGGAGTTCTTAAACCACCTTTCCCCTATAGTTGGTAGTCCTATAGCCGAGCTAAGTAATTCCTCATTTAGCTTGACCTGTATGTCTCCGACCTTAGCCCTATAATCATCGAAGGTCAGGGCGAACTGTTGGGGAACCGAAAGGTTGAAACCCTCAAATCTCTGGATAAACACCAGCCAGCCACTATTTTCCAAATATTCACGAGCGTTGTCGAACAACAAGAGTGTTTGGCTGCCATTAGGCTCTATGCGCACCATAGGTGCCATAGGAAAGGGCACACAGTGGGCAGGGTGAACGAGCAATTGTTTGGATAGGGTATTCGCAGGATCGAATAGCTCACAGACTTCCCCGAAACCAACAGAGGTAACCCAGGATAGAGGGCAGGCATTAATGCCAAAGTGTGTGGGGGTGGTGGAACTAAATCAACCCATGCAAAATAGTCATATCGAAATGTACAACCGACGACGCATATGGTGATTCAAATCACTATTGCAATGTGTTTTTCCATTAAAACAAACATTGAAAACTATGATGAGTTGATCCGCATGTTTGCACAAGCCTAGTATTTGCATGGTTTTAAAATCAAACAGTGTTTCGAAATTAGCACCAAGGGTTCGATCATAACAAATATATGTTGTATGAAATGATTGTACCAAGTGTCTAACCACAATGTCAATGTGTTTTCATGAAACCAATGCGCCAAAGAATTCGACGAAAGACTATAGAACATCAAACCACCAATGTATTAAGGACTCAATGATAGTCATTATAATATCATCATAATCTTATAAAAATGAAATCATATTAACAACAAAAGAATGCCAAATGAGTAAAAAATTTGGTTTCTTGCCAACTGTGCAACTATAATTAAATTGGAAATGCAATGAACACATAGGCAAGAGTGACCATAATAATCCAGTGATGATTTTAATGCCATTGACGTGACTTCGAAATCAAAGTTTTCATGCTTGCAGTCGTGAAAACAAGAACAAAGGCAGATGTGAAAATGCGCAAAATAATAGTGTTGTTTTATTCAAGAACTTGCGATGAGAAACAAGGGTTCCAAAATAGTTGTGTAGGCAGCTTATAGAGATAGGATAAAAAGAAAAATGGCTGCCAACAATGGCAACACACTGGTAGAAGCAGTTATCTCTGCCAAAAGAACAAATTCAAATTATGATAATGAGAAAAATTCTAACTTAAAAACAACAACTAGAAAATTGTTTAAACATCATCGTTAATCAAATATTCTAGTAGTGCTTAAAGGATGAAAACTGATAATAGTCTTAAGAAAAGTGAGCCACGATATTAAAGATAAAATCCCCAATACTGTTGACAGAGCCACTACTGCCAGCAGGCATCCATAGCCTCGACAGGGTTGCCATTTAACCCACTCTAACATTTGTATCCTACCAAGAAGTTCCAGATCAGAATAAAGGACATTTTAAGGTCAAGAGGTTTCATATTTATGAATTTTCATATACCCAACATTGCTTCGCTTCCAGCAAGCCTATTCAGTACCCCGACAAAGTTGTCCTGGCGTCATGCATGCATTTACCCGCTGCCAATAGACCTGTCCAGCATTCCAGTGGGTTTACAAGAACTTCCCACAACTCTTTTATGATTTATTTTGTTTTATAAAGATAAATAATTGAGTGGGGTGACACATAAAATTATGATATTTTAGCATATTTTTTACAGACCTCAACAGAATTTTTTAGAACTGTCCTTCATTAAGATCCATAGATGGTTTATTTACACAACCAACCTTCTAAGGCAGGGAGACATCTTCTGAGTTATTCCCTTAAGGAACAGGGACAGCGTAAAAAGATAATAGATGATCATGACAGGCTTTACTCATAGATCGAAATCAGTTAACTTCTTTCAAACAATAGTTTTTGCCAACACAGATGTAAATTTCAGAAGTATATAATTGATGTTTATACAATTTTTTAGCAGTCGTTTTAGTGAAAGAATTTTCTGTTTTTCTTGTCTGGACAGTTTCGAAATTCAGGTTTGTGTATTTCCAGAAAAACTAATGAGTACAAGGGGAAAAATCAAAACCAAAACAGTCAAAGAAAAGCAAACAAAAGAAAAATATTTACATAGTATACAAGGGTTGTCATGAAGCGAAATATCTTTTCAGAGCTTGGCCATTCACCGGATAGGTGTCAGGCTGTCCCTCTAAACTCTGTAACCGGAAAGAGCTGGGGCCTAATTTCTCAGCAATTAAAAATGGTCCAAGCCATAAGTTCTGAAATTTCGTGTGCTCTCCCTTCCCCTCATGTGGTTTGTCCCATTTCAAGACAAGATCACCTACTTTGAATTTCCTATCGGAGGCAGAGTTGGCATCAAACCAACTTTTAACCACTGGCTGATGCTGATCTAACTTACATTTGGCTTGGGCTCTTACCTCTTCTAGTTTCATTAAAGCGTTAATTAGGTTTTCCAAAGGGGGACATTCTTCCTCTTGTATCTTCTGTGATAGTTGTAGTGAGGGAAGAAGAATGTGTGGTGGTAGAATAGCTTCTCTTCCATAGATGGGAAAAAAGGGAGAGTTACCTACAATAGTCTTTGGTGCTACCCTATCAGTCCAGATTGCGTTTAACAATGCATTATGCTAGTTTTTGTGATTCTTGGATACCATTCTCTTGATGATTTTAATCAAATTCTTATTTGTTGATTCTGCCAATCCATTGCCCTGGGGGTAGTAGCTAGTAGAATTCTTCAACTTAATTCCTTTTTCTAGAGCGAACTCGCTCATCTCAAGAGATGAAAAATAAGAGGCATTATCAAATACTAAGCAGTCAGGGATACCAAAACGAGTAATAATGTTTGAATTTAGAAAGGCAATTACCTGACTGGTATTCACAGTTCTTAATGTGACAGCTTCATACCACCTGGTGAAATAATATGTGGTTGTTATGATAAACTTATGTTGTTGTGAGGATGGTGGATTGATTGGACCTATAATATCAAGGCCCCACTGCTGAAAAGGGGAGTCTACTGAAACGGGCTGCAAAGGAAAGGCTGGTTTCTATATCCACCCTGATGCTTTTTGACAAATAATACACTTACGGCACAAGGCATGGGCATATCTAAAAAGTGTGGGCCAGTAATAACTGGCTCTCAAAACTTAATGGGTAGTGGTGTCACCACCAAAATTCCCACCAGCTTCTCCTGCGTGCAATTCTAGTAATACTTTTTCTGCTTTGTCTTTCTCAAGACAGCGCATTAGTACGCCATCAAAATTTTGATGAAACATAATACCATTAACCAAATGATAGGAGGCAGAATTTAATATTAACACTCTTCTTTTAGTGGGATCCAGGTGATGGGGGGATGACCCATGTTCAAGACATAATTTTATATCGTCATACCAGGGACTGACAGAGTTTTGTGCACAACATATTGCATTTTGATTGTGCTGTCCTAGGTTTGACCTATCGTTCTCTTCTTGTTGTCCTGTTGCTGAATCAACAACTAACTTGAATAACCCTTGGCCTCTCACTATATGAGCTGGGGTAATGTATATGTCGTACTCCTGTAAGGAGGTAACCCGGTTCGCCCTTTTTTCGCCTAACTCTTTCTGCACTAACAGATTCTTGACGGCTGGGTAAGGGACAATAATTTTCATCCTAGATTTCAAAAGATAAGACCAGAAGTGATTGAATGCTTTGAAAATACTATAGGCTTGCTGATATACCGTTGGGTAATTAAGTTCCACGCCTTTGAAAGTAGAGCTCATAAAGGCAATGGGTACTTCATTTTTTTCAGGATTCTTTTGAGTTAGGACAGCAACATAGGAACGGTCAGAAGGAAATGTGTAGAGTGTGAAATCTTGCGAAAAGTTGGGGCTCATGAGAGAAGGAGTGTCTATTATGGCCTTTTTTATTGCATTAAAAGCTTGATTTTCTAAGGGTCCCCAATGATATTGTGCGTCTTTCTTAATTAAATTCTGTAGATGTCTGACCATTTCAAAGAAACTAGGGACGAATCTCCTGACAAAGTTTATCTGGTCTAAGAAAGACTGCATAGACTTTTTGGATGTAGGAGGGGGAAGTTTTGAGATGAATTGAGTCCTTTCAGGGTCGATAATCATCCCTTTGCTTGACACAATAAATCCTAAGAGTTTACCTTGTTCTACTATGAATATAGAATTTTTAGGATTTAAGGAAATGCCGTACTTACGACACTGTTGTAGAACATCTCTTAAATGAGCTAGATGATTGGTTTTGTTTTTTGAAAATATAGTAACATCATCTAAGTAAACTACGACGGAATTGATTAAGCCTTGGAAACAGATGTCCATCGCTCTCTGGAAAGTGGCACTGGCATTAATCAGTCCAAAGGGCATTTTTCGATAAGCATAGGTGCCCCATGGAGTGCGGAAGGTAGTTTTTAGTTGATCTGGAGGAGACATCAGGACTTGGTTGTACCCTGAAAAACCATCCATTAAGGATAGTCTCTCAGAACTATATACCTATTGAAGGATCTGTTCCATGGGTGGGACAGGTTAATTGTCTTTATCCGATGCTCTATTAAGGTTTCGGAAATCGACGCATAGTCGAATTTCCCCACTTTTCTTCCGGACAAGGACAAGGTTAGAAACCCATTGAGTGTGCCTAACTGGGAAAATTATCTTAGCATTCAGGAGTTTATTTAATTCTTTTTTGACGGTCGGTTCGAGCTTAGGGTGCATTTTTCTTAATTTTTGTTGAAAGGGCAAGGTTTGGGGTTTCATAGGAATGATGTGTTGTATGATGTTAGGGTTGAAAGTTTTAATGTCATCATACGTCCAGGCAAAATCATATTTAAATTCTTTAAACAATTTAATAAATGTGGCTTTTTCTTGTTCAAAACACCCCACCCCTAAATTAATGCACTATGGATTGTCATTAGTTCCTAAGTTGACTTTTTCATACGATAACGAGGAACTATTGGTTTTACATTTGATCGATTTTTTGAATTTATCTTGAAGATCGTAAATTTTTTCTAATCTAACTATAGATTTAGGGATCAAATTTACCATGTCCGATGAAGATTCAGGAGATCTTGGATCTGGTATTACCGTGAAGTCATGCAGATTGTTGTCGTGAGTGCATTCATCGATCACCGCGCCCTGAAAAGTGGCTTCCATATGCAAGAAGCTAATAATCTGTTGATCGTCATCGAAGACTCTCCAATTCATGATGTTGTCGGGAATGGATGGTCTGAACAACAGTTCGACGGAGAATTCATTCGGGGACAAGCCTTTTGCAGGGAAGAGTTTGGAAGCTACGTTAGCTAATAGATCAGCTTCAGAATTATTCAATCTAGGAATATAATTTATATTGAAAGCAGAAAATTTATTCATTAAATTCGATACCTTGGATTGGTAGCTTTTAAGATGCGGAGACAGACAGTGGATAGAATCTCTTACATGTCTAACCACAATTTCGGAATCACCAAAGACAGTCAAGTTTTGAATGTTCATATCTAAAGCTTTTCTAAGGCCCTCCAGTAAAGCCTCATATTCTGCTGTGTTATTAGTACATTCAAATTCTAACCTACATGCAATCAAGGTTTTGTTACCTGAGGGATTGATGATAACGCAACCTGCACCAGCTCCTTCTTTGGACTTTGACCCGTCAAAATAAAGAGACCAAATTTGATTTTTATCGGGTGCATGAGACCATTGTGTAGAAGTTGCTGGCTGCACATATGCTATAATCTCGAACTGTTGTTCTGGGTTGGTGATAGCTGAAGTCTCGGTGATGAAATTACTGAAAAAGGTATCCATCCCTTGTATTTCGGGTGAATCAGCAGAAGGTGTAAATTGTTCATTGGGATCATTCAAATCTGTGACCATGAACTTAAGGTAGCGTTCACGATTTACCTTGATTTTGTTGGGCTTGTCGTTTTCTGGAAGCCATAGGTGAGACCAATCTGTCGCGAAATAGCCATGTAGCTGCTTCGACCAGTCCCTGCTTAAAAACAAACCATACACTTCTGGAATATATACAACAATAATATCAATAACTTGATGAACTTTGGGGTTAGACGATAATCTTATAAGCACATTCCTTAATTCGTCTATGACTTTAACACTAGTTCGATCAAGTTGGATGATTTTTAAAGTGGATGGTTCAACTTCAGCGTTAATCTTCTGACATACAAACCATGGCATCACATTGGATGATGCTCCTGAGTCTACCATACAATTGTGCACGTTTCTATTAAAGATTTCGAAAGTTAAAAAAAATGGAGGTACATTTCTGCGAGTAGTAAGTGTGGAAGCTTGTGGTTTTTTACTCGTAGTTTCTAAAGATAATTTATCTACATTTGTTACATTATTTACAGGAAGGCTTCCTTTATCATGAGGATCAGGATTATTCTTAGTGGAAGTCTTCTGAGGAACTGTGTTCTGAACAACCTTGTTACTACTTGAATTACCATTTTTGCTATTCTCTGTGATGTTTTGTAACATTTTTTGTAGCAGAAATGGAAATTTCAATAATTCATAAACATAAATTTTATGCCTTAAATTTTTTAGATCTTCAACTAAATCATAGTCTAAGTTGGGGTTTACATGACTCTGTTTAGTCTTAGCTAGTTTAGATTGCTTCGGGGGCAAAGTCGTAGTGTTTTTGGAAAAAGGTTTGTTTGCGGTCTTACTCCTAGTATTGTAGGGATGTACTGTCTCGAAGTTAGCTTGAAAAATACTATCCGAGAAGTGTCCAAAAATGTTTGGAGAAGACTCTTCTTCTTGAACTGTCTCTTGTTCAACAACCTCCTTAGGAATCTCAGGAGGCATCAAGTTATCCTAGGCTTCTAGAATTGTTTGAAGGGCGAATTGTAGACTTTCTAGATTAAGGCCCTCGGTATTTGGATTAGGTCGGTTAGTGGGAAAAGGCTTCCTGAACGGGGGTTTGTAAGGCCCTTTGCTCGAAGAAGCTTCTTTGGCCATCCTTTTCAAATATATAACTTGATTTGATAGTTTTTGAACGACTTTAGTTAAGTTTTCTAAATCCGAGCTTTCAGTTTGTGTTTTATTTTGAGCAGGTCTAGGGAGGATTTCGATCTTCTTTTTGGAAGATGAACTAGTTTCCGTTTCATTGCTAGTAGTGTCTTTTAAACTAAGGATGTCTTTTTCAATCTGGATGGCCTCCTCGAAGGCCTCTCTAACAACGTGGCTTTCTTAGATCGTTTTACCCAAATGCCTATACTTTGATGCAAGGCTTTGGTATAGTATGCTATGATAATATTCTCAGTAGGCATGGAATCTGTAGGGATTTGATTCTCAAGTGTTAAGAATCTTTGATTAAAGTCTTTAATTTTCTCTTTTGGGTTCATTCTTAATCTAGAAAGCTCCATGACTAGGACTTCCGGGGACTTATCATCTCCGAATTTTTCCAGAAAGCATGACTTGAATTTCTCCCAAGACACAATGGTATGGGGTTGTTGGGAAAAGTACCAGGTAGAGGCATTTCCCTTGAAAGTATAGGGGAACAACCTACAGACTACGTCTTCGTGCTTGACATTGCGGAGTCTAATGGCTAACATAAACTTTTTAATGTGATCTTCGGCGATTTGTTTAGAGTCAGGGTCAAACTTGGGAAGCCACTTCTCCGAATGTTTGGGTAAGGGATGCTGAGCCCCAGGTACGGCTACAGCATCCTGGTTGAGCCAAGGTCTGGCAAGATTGTTTTGGTTGGCCATTGGTGTAGGCGGTGTGGAAGGCTGAGAAGAGGAACTGCCTTCGTCAGAAGAGTTTTCTCCCGAAGAAGAAGGAGATGATGGAGGTGGTGAGGGTGGTATTCCAGATCCTCCTGCAGCAGGAGTGAGGATTGGATCTGTAGGGTTTAAAGTGAGGTTAGTGCCTCCAAGTTGTTCTCTAATATCAGAGAAATCTAAAGGTTGGTCCAAAGGTCGATTTGGTTTCCTTAAACTGGCAAAGGCACTATGTGTTCTTAAAAGAGATTGGTGAACAATCTCTTGTACGTCACCACCTGCAGGATTCGGGGTTGTTGGTTCAACTGTGATCCGTAGATCGTTGTTTGATGTGGTTGCTGTTTGAGGGATGATGTTTTCATTTGAATGAATTCTTGTCACTATAGGTGAGCGGTTGGGTGGTGGAGGAGTCTTACGACCGCCTCATGCCATTAATAAGTTTCAGACCCTCCTTCTAGCACCATTTGTTGACGGGTGAAAATGAATGCTCGCCAACTAGAAGAGTGGATCCAGTCCGGGGTTCTCTAAAAAACCCAAGTCGTTTGGGATGATCCACCCTGACGGGTTTAGCAGCTTCGTTGGCCGATCTAAGTCCTAGGAAAATGAAAGAAACTAACTAAAGGAACTAATCTAAATGAAAACAACAATTAAAGCAAACTAATAAATAAATCTCAAATAAAATATATACATCTTATTGTCTAATATTATACAACAATAACTCTATGAAATTAAATGTTCAATTATCAAAAAAATTAGATCTTAGTCACAAATGTACAATATTTACAGATTTTAAATGAAAACCTGAAAAAATCATTTATAAATTGTCCTATGACAGCAAGACTATTGTTTTTTGATTTTTATAATTTTATGAGAAAGAAATAAAATGAAAACTATCTAATCTGAGCAATTGAAGTAATAATCTTAACTGTAAATATGAACTATATATATATCTATCTAAACTACTTAAAATAACTCTAATAAACTAACCTGTGATAACGCTTTCCAATTTGTCTCTTGCAAAGTATCTGATTCAGCTGTTCGATGGGAGGAAACCCGCACCAAATTTTCCATAGGCTTCTTGTAAACAGGAAGAAGCAGTTCTCTTTGGATATAAACGACAGGACAAACAAGGCATAAAAAATGACAACAAACTTATAATTTACAAATCATTGCATTTGGATAAATCTATGTGCAAAGATTTGTACAAAATGATTCATTTAACGAAGAAGGTAAACCTTTAATTCCTTAAATTGAAACAAAATAAATGATGTACTTTTTAAAATAAGAGAGATCAGATATGGACAACACATAAACCAAATCACATAAACCTGCAACGAATTACGATAGCTAAAGTAGTCGATAATTGATTGCAAACTGATATGAAGAAAACTTGAAATAAAAGTTTAATATATTGAAAGCTAAAGCTGTTACAAGACATCCAATTTCATTCCAGCTTGAATCATAAATCCATAGTCTATTCTCCCCACCGTGATCATGGTTTTCTTACAAAAAATAACAAGTATTTAAAGACCACATGGTAAAACATCTCTGTGGGAATTATCAAAGCAGTTTACAAAAAAAATCTGGGAATAATCTCCCAAGTCTCTATTCTTGACTAAAGCAAACAACCTTTTACAAAACTATATCACAAAAGTATCTCCTAAACTGCCACAGCATATCCAATTGGTCATTGAAATTTGTATGCACCTGAAAGTGGACAAGAATAGACAGGTTTAGATGACATTTTATTGATAAAATTAACAAAAAATGTAAATTTTAGGACTAGCTACAGAATCTTGCGATTTTGTAGCTAGTCTTATTTAAAAACAGAACCATTTTAAATCAAATCAAAACTAATAGAAATATATTTGAATTATTAAACAAATATTTAATTGCTATTTTAAAACAAAATGAATCATTAAACCAAAACTTCTATGCTAATTGAGAGCAATCAAAATCGTGTTTGAATCTATTTCAATCGAAACAGACCCTAAACGAATATCAAGAAAATCTCTAGCAAGAATTCAATATAGAAATAGTATGTCAATCCAACACTCAACATAATCGTTTTTTAAATCCAAACTAACGGAGCTGTATCAAATCTGTCTTTGATACCAATCCAACTCATACAAATAATTGTGCTAATTCAAGGCACGCAGTATTGTTTGCAAATCAAACCAAACAGAAATGAATCGAACCAGTTTGGGGCCAACACAATCGTTATGAAAAATCGTATCAATCAAAACATAGCTACACGATTTTAGCAAACAAATATTTTATATAGGTCAAATGCAATCCAAACTAAAATATTTATTCAAACGAAACAGAATCGTTTTTGGTAAATCGAAATCAACAGGATTGTTTTGAATTTATTAAAAACAAACATAACTAATTGAAAGCAAACCCAATCGACTACCCTGATTCAAACGTACAAAATTGTTTCAAAAGCAAACCAAATAGAATCAGAAACAAACCAATCGTTTATACTAATCTGAGAACAATAAAATCGCATTAACCAAATCATAGCTGTGTCCGAGTTTAGCAAACAAATCTTCTGTACATGATTCATAACGAAACAATTTTTGATAAAACAAAAATAACAGAGTCATTTTGAATCTATTAAAAACGAATAGAACTAATTGAAGACACACCCAATCGGTTATATTAATTCAACCAACTCATAAAAAAAAATCAATGTTGAAATACATACCTGGGCAGTAAGAAAATGCTTCAATCATGATAACTTTGAATTGACAAAGGTCGTTGTTGCCTCCACATTTCTGAAGACAATCGAACCGTTGGTTTTTTTTTTTTTTTTCGTTGGCTTGTAGCCTGTCGTTCTCCTTTGACAACACTATCACTCGTTCCTACAAAGATTTAATCTTAGATTGCAACAGGGGAACGTTGGTGTAATAACGTTCAAGCTAGGCATTACATTGAGTACACGGTGATTGATTTGGCCTTAGCTTCACAGGCGAGGTTTCGTTCAAATTTCCAAGGGTTTCACTACCAATATTAATTCCTGGGAATTTAGGATCGTTCTTGAGGCATGGAGGTAAGTTGGAAACATAGTCATAGGGTTCCATAGAGAATAGGCCATGGGAATAGGGGTACTCTTCAGTCAAGAAACGTTCAACTTCGGAGTCTGAGTCCTCGCTCAGCACTATTGGCTTCTGGTCAATGTTTTGCTTGGGTTTGTTCCTAGCACATCTGGATATCCATCCTGCATTTTTCTTTCTGTTACTATTTACACCAGTATCACCTTTTCCTTTCTTCCTCACAGACCTTTTGACGGTCTTAGCCTTGTCTTTGGCACACAGGTCGACCATGGTATCGAGTAGGTCAAGGTCAGGGCAATTTGAGGGTTTAACAGGGGGTAGAAGGATATGAAGTGGCACGGTTGGCCCAACCAGAGTTTCAATGACCACAACTTTGTCAATTTGTACAGACTCGGGAGTGGCAAAGCCATTCCTTGATAGGAAGGCTTGCCAACTATCATGACTAAGGCTCAAATGGTGAATGATAATAAGTTTGATTAAGCAATGATGGAAAAGGATGCTATTATCCTTCTCATGCTTATATCGTTTGGACATCTTGTACAGACTACGTAAGAGATAATGTGGCATATTCATAGGGTAGACTATAAAATTCATCAATAACCGAAGATGATATAGAAATACCAAGCCATCACGACCTTCACAGGTCACAAACTGTTTAATAATTTCCAAAAGATCGTTGCACCTGGGTTTGAGGGTAGCGAGAGGCATACCTCTATCGTAGCTAACAATCTTTCTTGATATGAATAGGAGCGACCACAACACCTCATCTACTTTGGAGTTCTTAAACCACCTTTCCCCTGTAGCTGGTAGTCCTGTAGCCGAGATGAGGAATTCCTCATTTAGCTCGAGCTGTATGTCTCCGACATTAGCCCTGTAACCGTCGAAGGTGAGGGAGAACTATTGGGCAATCGAAAGGTTGAAATCCTCAAATCTCTGGATAAACACTAGCCAGCCACTATTTTCCAAATCTTCACGAGCGTTGTTGAACAACTAGAGTGTTTGGCTGCCATTAGGCTCTATGCGCACCACAGGTGCCATAGGCAAGGGCACACAGTGGGCAGGGTGAACGGGCAAGGGTTTGGATAGGGTATTCATAGGATCGAATAGCTCACAGACTTCCCCGAAACCAACAGAGGTAACTCGGGATAGAGGGCAGGCATTAATGTCAAAGTGTGCGGGGGTGGTGGAATGAAATCAACCCATGCAAAACAGTCATATCCAAATGTACAACTGACGGCGCATATGGTGATTCAAATAACTATTGCAATGTGTTTTGCCAATAAAACAATCATTGAAAACTATGATGAGTCGATCCGCGTGTTTTTACAAGCCTAGTATTTGCATGGTTTTAAAATCAAATAATGTTTCAAAATCAACACCAAGGGTTCAATCATAACAAATATATGTTGTATGAAATGATTGTACCAAGGGTCTAACCACAATGTCAATGTGTTTTCATGAAACCAATGCACCAAGGAATTCGACGAAAGATTATAGAACATCAAACCACCAATGTATTAAGGACTCAATGACAGTCATTATAATATCATCACAATCTTATAAAAATGAAATCATATTAACAAAAAAAGAATGCCAAATGAGTAAAAAATTTGGTGTCTTGCCAACTATGCGACTATAATTAAATTGGAAATGCAATGAACACATAGACAAGAGTGACCATAATAATCCAGTGACGATTTTAATGCCATTGACTCGACTTCGAAATCAAAGTTTTCACGCTTGCAGTCATGAAAACGAGAACAAAGGCAGATGTGCAAAGTGCAAAATAATAGTGTTGTTTTATTCAAGAACTTGCGATGAGAAACAAGGGTTCCAAAACAATTGTGTAGGCAGCTTATAGAGATGGGATAAAAAGAGAAATGGCTACCAACAGATTATTAATCTATTGGTGGAACATTCCCTACATAAGGAGGGTTGATAATGGAATGACATTGTTAGGGCACCGATTGTAATTTTGAAATAAGCATAGGGTTCACTTCTGCCACAAGGAGGAGAAATGGTTGCACTTTTGGTACCAAGAGAAGTATCAGATACACTTTCCGCACCATGGGAAGTAGAGGCTACAACTTCATCAACAAGAAATAGTGTCACAACTTCAGTAATCCTAGATGTTGACACTCCTCAACAAAAGAGACCCAAGAGTGTAGCTACGAAAAGGGGATATAGTACTGCAACCCTAAAAAATGAGATACATGACAATGATTTCAAGGTCATTGACAACAAACCTTCCATAAAGATATTAAGAGGGTACATGAAGAGGTGACCCTATGTTCAAAAGAAAAGAAGAAATAGGTACAACTCCATGGTTGGAACTTAGTAAAAAGAAAAAAAAAAACCCATTGACACATAAGAACAAGTAGAATGGAATAAATTGGAAGCCAATGAAGGAATAGATACACAGGCTCTTGTTGACCCACAAGAACCAACAAGAGTCACTCTTGGAGAAGGGATTTTCACCATATTTGAGGTATATACAAAATAGGAGGAACTAGTACTAGAGGCTCTTATTGATCCACAAGAACTAGTAGGAAGCACTTCTAGGGAATGGTTTTCGAATACACAAGAGAAAGAGGAACCATAATGGTCTTCCAATTCACAAGGGAAAAAGGAACCAAAACTAGAGGCTCTTTATAATCCAAAATATAAGGATAACTTTTGGGGAATGGTCTTCCAACCCACAATAATCATAGAAATAAGAACCATAACTTGAGGCTCTTGTTGATCCACAAGAACTAGAAAGAATTAGTTTTGGGGAAGGGATTGCTAATCCAAAAGAATCAAAGGAATAGGAACCAGAAACATAGGCTCTTGTTGATCCAAAAGAACCAACATGAATCACTTTTGGGGATGGATTTGCTAATTCACAAGAAGAAAAACTAGAACCTAAGATTTTTGGTCCTGAAGAAAAGGTTACTTCTACACCTTGAGTAAGCATTCCACATTCCTTTCCTATATATGAATCTATTGTAAAATATAATAGAATGTTGAGGAATAAAAATTGGAAACTACAACTCAAACTCAAACGTTGAAGGATGAACTTGATGAAGAAAGGACACATGATAAGTTAGGCTTTCTTTCCCGAGAAACAAGTTCTCTTGTTGCAGGGGAACCCTCTATTAATCTAGAGGAGACAACTGAAAACAAGGAAACAAGAGAAGAGGATTTACAAACCACATATTTTTTGTTGATTGATGAAGCTACCTAGAATAAAATAGAGAATGGACCAGTAGATGACAGAGAAATTACAATAGGGTCTAGTGCCAACGAAAAGGAGGAATATAGTCACTTAGAGGAAGAAAGAGAGGTAGAATATAATAATAGAAACCTCCATGGATATCTCTATTTATCTAAACCTAGCTGATTGTTGGATGCATAGGGACATGCAACAATTTTGGGTTGTGGGAGATGACGGGTGCCTAAATTGGCATGTTTCATCACCCATTCAGTAGCTTGTCCTTACCATTTTTCCACTATTCACTCTCTTTTGATATCTTTCTTATCCAGTTGGTCTTACTTTTCACCTAGGTATCAATATTCTCCCATATTCCATTTTTATGGCATTCTTACATAATTCTCATTGTTTTCCATCCATATCCTTGTTTTATTTAGACATCAAATGCATTGTATAAAAAACCTAGATTCCTTCTAGCTCGAGGAATTATTTCGGTGACAATATTCAGTTGTATTGTAAAACTCAAAACTTTTGCAATATAATTTCCATTTTCTTCATGTTCGCGTGATGGTGTGTTGAGTGCTCGTGTTTTTATTATTTCATGACATGGTTCCATGTTTGAGGGGTAGGCCCCCCTCCTTAGTTAGGCACTTCCTTTAAATTACACATAGGGTTAGTGTTTCATTTTTGTTTATTTAATTTCGTAGATACTTTGTTTCTCTATATTGTTGCAACTCTAGTTTTTATAAACATTAATTTTAGTATTTTGTTCCTTTATGTTGTGTGATAATAGTTGTTACTCGGGTGTTTATAAGATCTCTACAGGATTATAACATTTTTTGGATCACAAACGTTGTTGCAACTCTCATTGTTCCAGCTCCATTGTTGCAACTCCCCTTGCATCTTTTACTTTACTCTGTTTTTTTCAAATTTCTGACAGATTTATCCTCTAATAGTTTTGGATTGATATTCTATCGATTTTATGAGTTGTCAGTCTCTTATGCATCAGATGATAATGTGATTTTAACAAATCTCATTGTATGTACAATAACATAATTTTTACAACAAGTCAAGATTATCATCATACTTGAGCAAGTCACTTTTATGTACTAGTGTAATTTCCTTTTTTCATAAAGAATGATTTATCATCATTAGTGTGATTTACATTCATCAAAGTCTGATTTAATTTCTGCAATAGTGATTTTATTTCTGCAAAGTGTGATTTACTTTTCGTAAGAGTGATTTACTTTAAGAAAAGTGGGTTTTACTTTCTGCAAGAGTGATTTTCTTTCCGCAAAGTGTGACTTACTTTTCACAAGAGTGATTTACTTTTCGCAAAGTGTGATTTCTTTTTTGCATCAGTTATCTACTTTTCATAAAGTGTGATTTACTTTCTTGAAAGCATGAAATTTATTTCAGTCCAAAATACAAATTTAAGTAGTATATATTGGAGACTTAATTAAGTATCTTGAAATCTTGATTTGTGACCTCAAAAGTACTACAACTCATTGGAAATCAGAACACTATACTTTCGTATATGGTGTAGGATAGTTCATAATTAAGATACAACCTTGGATTAATAATGAAATGCATAATGCTTTAGTTTCTTACTAAATTAATTAGTAAGTAATTGAAAATTATGTCAGGATCCATGTGCATTAAAGTTCCCAAAGAT
Organism: Picea engelmannii; assembly: GCA_009831015.1. NCBI lineage: Eukaryota > Viridiplantae > Streptophyta > Pinopsida > Pinales > Pinaceae > Picea > Picea engelmannii. Next base: position 1,301,542 of record ML782914.1, read on the forward strand.
GTAATGTTGGATGTGGGTGGCAATGAAATCATGTCCACTAACTTATTTTTGCTACTCTTATTATACTTGATGACTAGATGAAATTGTTGTAAAAACTCGATCTTCTTGTAATTCCTAGTATGTTGTAACTTACTCTTGGCCTACAAATACTGTAGTAGTTGGTGATCTTTATGGATGATGGTCTCCTTTCCTATCAGATAATCCTTCCACTTTTTGATAGCTTGTATCAAGGCATAGAAATCCTTGTCATAGGTACGGTATTTGAGATCCACCCCATGGAATAATTCATAATGATAGAAAATGAGCCTTCCTCCCTGCATCAATACTACTCCCATGACACACCCACTTGCATATGTCTCCACTTCAAAAGGATTTTAAAATTTTGGTAGTGTGAGCACTAGTTCTTGACTAATATTTATTTTTAGCTCAACAAAGGCCTTATGTTGATTCTTCCCCCACCAAAAACTCTTACCACTGGCTAGTATCGCCTGGAGTGCTAAAACTACCATTGAAAATGAAGCTATGAACTTATAAAAGTATTGTTATGCCCCAACAAAATTCCTAAAATCAATGAAATTTGTAGGAACTGGTCATTTCATGATGGACTCCATCTTTGAAATATATATCTTGAGCTCCCCTCCACCAATCACATACCCCAAATACACCAAAGACTATTGAGAAAACTCACATTTCTTGAGATTGGCTAGTATTTGGTGCTTTTTCAGAGTCTCTAGCACCTGCAAAATATGTGAGATGTGCTCATCCTAGGTAGTATTATAAAAAAATATATCATCCAAATATAAAATAACAAATGAGTCTAGATAAGGGCGTAAAACATCATTCATTATTCTCATAAATATAGTTGGTGCATTGCATAAACTGAATGGCATAACCAACCACTCATACAAACCTTGCCTCATCTTGAAGGAAGTATTCCAAGTATCTTCTTCTTTGACTCATACCTGATGATATCCTAATTTCAAATCCATCATAATGAAGTAATTGGCATGTTTCAACTGTTCCAACAGATCATCAATCCTTGGTAGAGGGTATCTATTATTTAGTGTAATATTATTCAATGCACTATAATCGATACACATTATCCAAGTTCCATCTTTCTTGGGTACAATTATGATGGGTGACCCACAATGTGAGTTACTTGGTTGAACCACACCCTGCTCCAACAATTGATGCAACTAATTATTCACTCCATTTGCTTCTAGAACAAACTATTTATACATCCTAATATTCAACAATGGGGAGTCAATAAATAATTGTATTTCATGCTCCACATATCTCTTGGTTGGTAGCCCTTTAGGATCCTTGAACACTCCTTTGTATTCCTATACCAACTCCTTTAACTAATTTTTTGTTATTTAGTACACCCCTCCAAGGATTCATTCTTTCTTATTGACTCATCATTAGACTAATTTTCTCTTAAGAAAAGAAAAAAATATTTCTTACTAGAACTAATCAACTTATTAGCTTGGTTGGCACTTACCAGTGAGATGTTTGACTTTCCTGTATGTTTGTTAATGATTTAGGACATCCCATACTTGATCAGTAGGTACAAGTTGGCTCTCCTCATGAATATTGCATCCCTCATATACATGTAGGAGATTCCAAACACTACTCCACATACATCAAGGGGTACTACGTCCAGTTCCACTTCATAAATAAAATCAACACTTACAAAAAAAATTAATATTACATTGTTTTGTTACCTTTATCTCGACATACTTGTTTACCCAATGTTATTGGAAAAATAAGTAAGTGCGGACACAAACTAGTATTCCTAACTTCAACAAGAAGCTAGAACAAAATAGGGCATAATACAAGTTTCTCCTTAGATTTCATTGTCATATAAACTAGTTCATAGAGGGACAAATAACATACCTTTTAAATGACGTTTGATCCTCGCTAGTGTTGTCCTTTCCCCTTCATATTTGGATTTGTGGGATGGTGAACCTATTAATAAGAAAAAACCAACAAAGAGGGAGAACAACGATATATATATTCCAATGAAATCTATGTATAAGGTCAAGGAGTTATACAATAAAAGTAAAGACACCTTTATAGGGAAGAAATGTGTTGCTACATTATATTAAATGAAAGTGGAGTATACAACCCATACCTTGATGTTGCAAGGTCCCTTCCAATGTCTCTTTTCTTCAATACGCACACCTTTGCTCCAATGCCTTTGATGAAGAACATCCACAACCTGACTTGGAGAACTAAAGTAAAGCTATCTCAAATATAATCTACAACATAATTCTTCATGCATAAGCAAGCCTTAGCCTTTTCCATGAGAGATACATATTTATATAGGGTGAAAGAGGTATGGATGAGGAGATTAGGATGATCCCATTAAATCATATAAATGAATAAGATCCAAACTGATCGAAGGCCACCTCATCTTCTAGAAGATTCCCTTATAGAACCTTCATGAATTTCAATTTTTCTCTTGTTTGAGGATCGTCACATGCCATGCACATACATATTGAGGTGACAATGTAGTCCAGTTTTGGTTTATCATGAAATGATCAAGCATCATTGCACCCCAAGCATAGAGTAGGGTACAATGATCTCCTTTGACATAGTTTTTAAGGAAGAAAGGATAATCCACTTTTCTCATGGAGAAAGTCTCTTTTAGTGTCTTCAGGGAACATGAAAGTGAGTCATGCACATATCGTTAGGTGACCAAAATAATGTGTAACAAAATTCCCCCCAAAGTATGAAGTTGGAACATATGACAGCTAAAATACTTTGTAGAATGTGTGTATCGAAAAAAAGGAGCGCATCGGTCAGGAACATGTAAACAATAATGCATCTGTATAATAATATACCATCTTATGAGGTAGGAATTCCCATAATCATACTACAAGTGACTCTAATAATAAGTGTCAAGTGAGTCATGGCCACTAAACATACACTATAGATCCATGTCATCATGATTTATCATAGCTATGAGAAATACATTGTGGATCTATGCTCTTTAAGAATTCAAATTCGTACATAGCCACAAGACGTACATAGTGGATATATGTGTCAGTAAAAACTCATGAATACTCCATCCCAACCTAGACTGATATGGTGAGATCTAGGGTCTTCATTTCCATCATCCCGAAGTATGAATCTAGCCATGTGATTACAAGTGTCAAAGTCGAACATGGTAGAAACCACTTGATTATCGGTCATTAATGAAAACTGTTAACAAGTGTGAAGGATATCACTATTGATGTTAATGAATCCAAAGGGACTCTAGTACAATCCAATGAATGTGAATGAATGATTCAAAGTTGAACACTCGATGGAATCATCCAATCAAGGGTCAATGATGTGAACCCACTGTTGAAAGAGAGGAGACCTTCCATTAAATCATGAAGGTTCCAAGGTACTAAATGATTTCTAGGTATTGTTCCCAAATAATGAGTTGAAGTCGTTAGGAAAAGACTCATCATAGGAGGGCCTTAATGTATCCCTCATAAATGACATGAAATATATATAATACTTGAAGTAGATTAGAGTATTAAATGATTCAGAACTGACTCAGGGAAGACCGACATGATAGAAAATTTAGGATTGCAGATGGTCGACTCAATAGAAGGCTTGTCTAGGTTGGACTTCTCTTGAATATATGAATGACCCGACAATTGTCTTGGAAGCATTGACTCAAATAAGACCCAACATATGGACTTGGGGATGATCAATCGACAAACAAATGGATTTCCCAACATAGATATAATGATGAAGAGGGGTGTCATGTTCAAGAGTGACTTACTGCCACTAACATAGATACATATATACATTTATTTCCCAATTTCCCCCCACCATTTTTGGCGAGTACCTCTTTATTTTTACGCAAGATTGAGGAGGATAACATATGCTTGTAATATAAGCTCATCCTTCGGATGAGTCCTTTGGAGTATCTTTAACGAACCCTAAGAAGGAGTGGTTTGGTCCCATATGGTCCTTTTGATGCTTGTTTGATGAGTCCAAAGAAATAAAACTCAGGGGTTTTTCATGTTTAGATAGTATGAAAAACTCTTAAAGAAAACTCCAAAATGTCATTTTTCGTAAGTTAGTCTGAAGAGACCTAAAAATAGATAATCTACCACTCATCAGATGTTTTCTTCAAATACTTTTACGGGCGTGAAAATAACAAGGTCGCTCAGCTATCTTTTCGTGTTTAGAGAGATTGAAAAGAGCTTAAAGGATACTCCATAGGGTTCGTTTTTCGTATTACCAATGTGAGTTTGAAAAAGTGATAAAAGTTTACTAGATTACATTCTCATGGTTTCATGAGCATGAGAAAGAATTAAGACCATGCTCAGAGTTTTTCCTAAAAAACCCTAAAAGTATATGTACATAAGAAAAAAAAAAAAAAACGAATAAAAATACAGGATCCAAATCAAACATCCGGTCCTTAGATATCTCAATCTGTAAGAGAGACACTTTGCAAAGTTCATTAGGCTTAGGGAATAGGTAATTTTAAGCCCTAATATTGGATCATTACCCCTTAATTGGGGCATATTATATTAGTTCTGTTATTTTATTTATGTCGGCTTTAGGCCATTAGTTGTAATTATACCTCCTAGTCTCCTATTTATACCAAGGAAACATTTTCATTTTGAATCATCTTGTACTTGAACATTTAAGTGGGGTAAAAGGAGGTTTCCCCCTCGAAGAGGCTTATTATATGAAATTATCTCTTTTTCAAGGCATTGAGTAATTTTTCTGAGGTTTTTCTATGCTATATTGATATTTGGTTCCTAACATATGGTATCAAAGCTCAAGGTCTTGGGGTTTCGCTGCTACATCTGATATACCTTGGAATTTTTGTTATAACATTTTTTCTACAATGTTTCATAAGGAATATCTTGGAGAATATTTAGTAAACGGATCAAGGTACGTTGTGTGTAAAATTCGGCTCATGAGGCCTTATACTTTAGGATATGCAGTTTGTACAAGATAGGGTTCTGGAATCATCATGAACTGAGTCATTGCGGAATTTTCTCTATAAAAAAATTTCTATAACTTTTCAGACCCTGAACTCAGGAGGATATTTACAAAAATTAGTAAGGTATCTTTGGTAAAAATTTTAGCATCTGGGTCATCTTAAATTTGTAAATACACCCTGTGTAAGATAGGGTATCTGACTAGTCCTATTGACTAGTCTCAAGAAAGTGTTCCAGGTAAAACAATCATAACTTCTTCCTAGACTATCGAAATTGAGTGGGACTAGTTTCATTGGATCATGAACAGTCTGTAGTATTGCTGGTGTGAGTTTCAGAATTTTATATCAATCATTTTGTGTGGGGCACGCTATGCAAGAGATATCTCATAGAAAGGCCAAAAATCGGCAAGTTGTGGGGAATTTACCATAAATTCCACTTGGCAGATCCAATTTTGATCAGAACTGTGGCATTATAGAGAAAAAATATCAGAGAACTACATAAAAGAAAGTTTCATACCCAGAAGGGTCAAAATTTGGGAGATACAATAGAAGAAATATTGTCTAGCAGAACCACCTCAAAATCAAGGTTCAAAAGTGATACTTGGCCAACATGCCACCAAAAAATGGAACTTCTACACCACATAATGTTCTTGGATAAATCTGTAAGTGCGGACGCAAACCGATCTCCCTAGATCCACCTGGATCTAGAACAAATCAAGATAGAATAATACTCTTTCCCTAGATTTTAACTATTGAATTAAATAGGAGGCAAGAACCACGAACATACATTATGATCGCTTCCTTTGGTCTTTATTTCTCCCACTTCGCTCCAATGCTCTCGTACAATCAAGAACACAACAATACAAACCAATCGAAGTGAAGAAAGCACAATTTATTCAATAGTCAATCTATGTATATGATCAAGGAGTTATACAATAAAGTGAAACTAGCTTTATGGGAAAGGGACATATTACTGTATCATATTAAATGTGAAAGAGAGATTACAACCATGGCCTTGATGTCGTAAGGTCCCTTCCAACTGTCCTTCATTCCCCACACACTTCTTGCTTCAAGGATTTTGAAACCATAGATCTAATTGCTACTCACAATCTATCTTGACAAAGCAAATCTCAAAGCCACTCCAACCAAGCTGATAATTCCAAGCCAATCAAGAACAAGCTCATGAATCAACAAAGCTAACCCAAGCTAACTTTATCCATGAGAACTCCTCTCCTTTTATAATTTGAAGAGGATACGGTGAGGAGGTTAGGATGATCCCACTAAATCATGAAAGCGAGTAAGATCCAAACCATTTGGATGCCACCTCACCATAGAAGTTTATCCTTCTAGAAGATTCGAGAAAACGCTCATTTTCCCACGTGCAGGCATTCTCGCACCCTAGATATAGAGAAACCTGCGAACACCTAGCACCCTAGCTATAGTGCAACCTGCGAGAATGGGTCATTATCGCACCCTGCCTATATAGCAACCTGCAAACTTCCTTTTTTATAAGGTTTTTACATAGGAAAATGCAACTTCTTTTCTCAGGAAAAGTTATTCTCCCTTCTCTCTTTAGGAACTCAGGACACTGACCCCTCTAAAGGCAACAGATAGGTTTACATCATTAATGATCATAGGAATGATGAAAATAATGTGTAACAGAGAGCCCTCCAAAGTATGAAGTTAGAACAAAGTGATAGCTGAAATACTTTGTCGAGTGTGTGTAGGGAACAAGGAACAGTCGGTCGGAAACCTGCCAATAAGCAAGGAAATACAGTACAATAATATATCATCACTGAGGTAGGCATTCCCATACTCATAATACAAATGACTCAAAGAATAAATGCCGACATGAGAAGATCCATGTCAAGTAAGACAGTTCATGGCCACGAAACATACACTGTGGATCCATGCCGATATGACTCAAATATGAACATAGACACCAAAAATACACTGTGGATCTATGTGTTAAAGACTCAAATTTGAACATAGCCACCAGACATACAATGTGGATCTATGCAACAGTACACTGAATATACTCCAACGCAACCTGGATCTATCAGAAAATATACAGGGTCTTCATCTCCGCCTCTCTATAGTACGAATCTAACCATGTGAATACATGTGCTGAAGTTGAACATGGTAGAAACTACTTGATTACTGGTCATTAGTGTATATCATTAACAAGTGCGAGGGAAATCACTATTAATGTCAATGAATCCCAAGGTACTCTAGTACAATCCAACGAATGTGAATTGATGAGTTGAAGTCGAACACTCGACGAAATCTCCCGATCGGGGATCAATAATGAAAACCCACTGTTGAAAGCGAGGAAACCTGCCATTGAGGCATGCAAGTTCCAAGGTACCAATTAGTTTCTAAGTCTAATTCCTGGATAATGAGTTGAAGTCGACAGAAAAAAAACTTGTCACAGGAGGGCCTTAATGTATCCCACATCAGTGACACGAAACAAGTAACAAGATTTGATGTAGATCAGAGTAACCAGTGATTCAGGACTGACTCAGGGATGGCCGATGCAATAGAAGGCTTTAAGGACTGCAGAAATGGCCGACGCAATAGAAGGCTTTTCGGGTTGAACATCTCTTTGAACATATTGATGACACTACAATTGTCTTGGAAACACTGACTCAACAACAGGGATAACAGACCGATTTTTAATCTTATAAAGGAGTATGATCAGGAGACAAGTGGATTTTCCAACCTAGACACAAAGCGAGAGAAAGGTTATCATGTTCAAAAGTGACTCTTCCACAGAATACAGGTTTAGATACATTTCTTTCCCAATTTTTCCCCCCACCATTTCTGGCGAATACCTCTTTATTTTTACGCAAGCTTGAGGAGGATAACATATGCTTGTTAATTTAAGCTCATCCTTCGGACGAGTCCCTCGGAGTATGTTTAACGACACCTAGGAAGGAGTGGTTCGATCCCATTGTGGGTTTTTCGATGTTTATTTAACGAGTCCAAAGAAAGAAAACTTATCGGTTTTTCATGTTTAGAGAGTCTGAAAAACACTTAAAGAGAACTCTCTTAGTTCCTTTTTCATACATTAGTTCGACGAAACCGAAAAAGTGATAAACTATCGCTCACCAAATGTTTTTTCAAATACTTTAACGAGCGTGAAAATAACAAGGTCACTCGGCAATCTTTTCATGTTTAGAGAGTCTAAAAAGATCTTAAAGAGGACTCCAGGGGGTTTTTTTTTTTCATATAACCTTGTTGAGCCTGAAAAAGTGATAAAAGTATACTCAGTTACATTCTCATTGATTTATGAGCATGATAAAGAACAAAGACTAAGCTCGATAACATATTCTCATGTATTTACGAGCATGAGAAAGAACAAAGACTAAGCTCGGGATTGTTTTCATTTTTATGCAAGCTTTAAAACAAAACAAAACTATGCTTGGGATAGATTTTAATTTTTACAAAAGCTTAAAAACTAAACAAAACTATGCTTGGACCTGGTTTCATTTTTACACAAGCTTGAACCATAGGAAACTATGCTTGAGGTAAGTGGTTTCATTTTTACACAAGCTTGAACCATATAAAACTATGCTTGCGACTTCCCAATGCATAACACATGGATGGTTGGTACTTAGCCCCCAGCTTAAGAAGCTAGTAGCTTTACTTCAGTATGAAGTCCAGAGGCTGAAAGTATTGCCCCCAAGCCTCATTTCATCCAATGTCAAAGGCGGAGGAAATGAAGCTTCAAATACTAGACTAAAGACTTGACTCAAATAGAGAGGGGGAAAACTATTTCATTTTTTAACGAGCTTGACATAGAAACAAGAACTATGCTCGTAACCTATGTTTCACTTTTTAATGAGGTTTCCACAGAGATGAAAAAAACTATCCTCATAAGGGGTTTCATTTTTTAACGAGCTTGAAATCAAAAAACCATGCTCAAGGCTAGTTTCATTTTTAAATGAGCTTGAAATCAGAAAATCATGCTCAAAGACCTCTGTTTCATTTTTTAACGAGGTTGCCTCAGAGATGCAAAAAATATCCTCAAAAGTGTCTCTTCTTGATCATGGAGTCCAAGAGGACAATGCTCTGGAATGACACCATGTCAAGGGACAAAACTCAGTCATGGCTTCCAAGAGGTCTTCACTGGAAGGAATAAACACACTCTGGAAGGACAACATGTCGAGGGTCGCGATAGGAGTTAAGAGATTAGGCTCTAACAACCCTATCGAAGAGATCACCATGTCAACTACTGGATCTAAGTCATCAGAATTTGAAGCCATGGGCGACAACGCCACATAATTGACCTGTGGCGGGGGCGGTACCGTCTGCATACAAGAACCATTCAGGGAGGAAATCCAGACAGGGTCAATGAATGAAAGTTGATCAACAATCACAACCCATCCATCGTGAGGGAAAGATATCACACGAAAAAGAGTAGACACAATAGCCTTCATGGCATGGACATAATCTTTCCCAAGAAGTAAAGAAAAATCCAAGGGGTCTTGGACTAACATGACGTCAATAAAGACAGTTTTCCCTCCCAAAGTTACAGGAAACTGAGGAAGGGTCCCTAAAGGCTGACTGGTTCTTCTGTTAAAAGCTAACATATTCTGTGTAACCTGTGCAAGTGGAGGATAACCCAAAGCTTTCCAAGGAATAGAGGACAAAATACTAACATAAGAACCTTCATCTATCAGTGTTTGAGGAACGTCCCAACCACAAACCTGTACTGTAATCTGGAAAGGAACGTGAGAGGGAAGATGAGTTCCAATTAGCACACCCCAATCAAAACTGATGACCTCATTACTTGGAGGGGGTCCTATGGGAGAAGGATGAATACCCCTCGGCATGACAGAGTTTGTATCAACAAGAAAAACATGGGCAGTATCGGGTTTACTCTCTAGCGGGAGAGTAGGATCGACCGATGATGAGATCAGATCGACCACTTGGGTTTCATTCTCCAAGGGGAGAATGGGTTTCACAGGTGGAAACAAATTGACTGCTTGGTTTTCACTCTCCAACGGGAGAGTGGGGTTGACCGAGGATGGGATCGGATCAACCACTTGGTCTACTAGTTCAACTACGGACTTGACCAGATTAACGACATGATCAACCGGATTGACCGGTGAAGGGATCAGAGTGATCATTCCATCAACTACAGGTGGGTTGAGAGAAAGCTTGCAATAAGCGGCTGGAAGTTGAGGCTGTGAAACAGTCATGTCTTCTAGTAATTCCGAGGCTTTGTCCATATGAGGGCAAAGATGAGTTAGATGACTCCCTTTGCATAACATACAAGGGAACTTGACTCTACTTTTCTTCTTCTCAACGATATCTTTACTAGTTGACGGGGGGTCGTTAGCATGTTGTTTAGAGGCTAACGACATGGGTTGGTGAGGATGTGTAGACCATACTTCTATAACCTTGGGTAGACCAGGGAAATCCTTAAGAAGATGGCTACCCTTACAAAGCCTACAAGGGTACTTGGGCTTACGGGTTGTTTGGGTGATCTGGACATCATCAACACTCCCAATACAATTAACAGTAACTGGTTGTTTTCCAACATGTTTGACAGTGGTTGGAGGTTTTGACCCTTGTTTATATTTCTTCTTCTTAATCTTTCTTTTCTTCTTCTTCTTATTCACCAAGTTACTAGCTTCAGAACTTTCACCCGACGAAGAAGATGAAACGGAAGGCGACATTGCAAGCGAAGAAGGTGAAGAAGACCTTACTGGTAAAGAAAGTGAAGGATCAACATGAGGTTGATGTTATTGGGGGAAAGTGCTTACGCCCGAAGCACTTACTGCATTCGGGATTACCTGAGTGGAAAACAACCACACCGGTAATCCAATTGTGAGACCTGGAAGGCTCAAAGTAGCGATGTGAGGAGGACCAATGTTTGCGTAAGAAGGAAAAACAAAAGGTTCCCCTGGAGAAGAGGTTCCTTCATTGGTCATTTCGGGAACTGATTCCATGAAAAACAAAAATCCAATCTAGAGTCCACTAGGGAAAACAAGCAGCACAGGCTAAAAATCTAGGAAGCAAGCAAACAAACAAAACCTTCTCACAATGAATGCAATAGTTGGTGATGAAATCCAACGTCGCGGGAACAAAGTAAGAAGGGACTGAGATAGAGCGGGTGGAAAATTTACGTTGATGACCTGCTTAACGGACTTACACCCTGGTGCAAGCTCCCACACATAATCGTGGGTATACCCTCCAAGGAGCCCGAGTGAGTTTGGCCAACATTGATTCCAGGTACCGTGAAGACTTGCCCCTCCACAGTCACCTCGTGTAAAGAACCTAGAAAGATAGGCCACTAAGGTTATCACCAACAACAATAAAGCTTGTGGGGACAGTCGACAGTCCGATCCACACGCAAGGGCAGGGTATCTAGCCTGAAATCAACTCAAAAGGCTTCCACTCATCATTGTGGGTATACCTCCGAGTGATCCCCGTAATACATGTAATCTATACACTGTTATCAACAAAGAAGGGTGAGTAACTCTGCTAATATCAATGTGACCTCGTGCTTGACCCTTAGGTGAGAAGGGCTCCCCAGGACAAAATGTAGTAAGTGAATTTAACTCTCCCTATCACAAGATACTATGTTTGTTTGTAGCTTTGGAGAGTTATCTTTCACACCTATTCCAAAGCCCTACAACTAATCTAATGTAAGTTTGCTACCAGAAAAGATAAAAATGTCTAATCAATTTTTATAAGCACTTTATTTTATGGTTGTTGTTACTCAAAAGGAAGATGGCGTGGACAATATGGTGTTTTGACCGACTCGAAAATTATGCAAAGATATGAAGATGCAA
>ML782914.1:1319557-1338106 GCA_009831015.1 Picea engelmannii
TTTGAATCATCTTGTACTTGAACATTTAAGTGGGGTAAAAGGAGGTTTCCCCCTCGAAGAGGCTTATTATCTAAAATTATCTCTTTTTCAAGGCGTTGAGTACTTTTTCTGAGGTTTTTCTATGTTATATTGATATTTGGTTCCTAACAGGTAAAATATTCAAAAATTGATTTAATTTGCAATTAAAATGGAAAAAAGTGAATAAATAGGTCAAAATAATTCATTTACCATTTCATTTTTCAATTTCACCCAAATAGTGCCACAAACCCCCATTTCCTTCCAAATTTCACATGACGATTCCGGAGCGCCTGGTGGACCATTTCTCAAACTTTTTCCGTAAAAAATGTATTCTCCTTCCCCTTTCTATTTTCATGGTTGAAAATTTCATTTTTAATGGTTCATTTTTTAGTTAAGGGCGATTTTTTAGGGTTTTTTTCACTTTGATATCGTTGCAATCTCACACTATCATGAACTGCAATGATCCCAATTCATTGCAGGGGTTCAACAACCAGGGTGCAATGACACTGCTCTATGTAAAACAGATCCCCTGCAATGACCACAACTCAAATTTTGAAAAAAGAAAATGAGCTAAGAAAACTTCCAACTTTTGGATTTTTATGAATCTAATCATCCTTTAATGTTGTTTGGCAGGTTTTCCTCAGTCATTATTCTCTAGTGGAGGTAATGTGAGCACGACGAAGAATACTACTTTGTCGGGAATGACCTGAGCACTGTCGTGGCACTCTGGGAGTGTGGTTTTCTTAAATTTTTCAAATTTTAGGGCATGAGAGCCCAACCAAGGCTATTGGAGTACCTAGTCCACATGTGGGATGTCAATGAACAATCCTTTCATGTGGGTGTGCATACACTTACCTTGGATATTGATGAAATTTAATTTTTGATGGGATTATCTCATTAAGGCTCTTAGGTATCACTCTCGAGAAGCAAAGGTGGTGGAGAACCCACGGACTATTATATTGCACATCACTGCACACCAGGTACTGAAAAGCACAGTTGCAAGGTTTCCATTAGGGATGTTTGATATTTACCTTTTAGAACTATCCTCCACAATATCACTCAAATAGCAGGGAGTGCGACTTCTTACATGGCTTTACAAAGCCACTTTTAGTATTCTATAGAGTGTATGGATCCCTGGGTCTTCAATTGGTGTGAGGGTCTTTTGAAGAACCTGAAAAAACAACTGGCAAAGTGTAGGAACGGTTGGTTGAAACAATTTGGCTATGGATCCATTTTGGTATCCTTATTCCTGGAGAGGGTCCTTGTCTTATGTCTACAACATGTGGAGTGGGGAATACCCACTCCACAGGATCCTCAGATGAAAATATGGGTGTATTTGATGGCCTGACATGGTGGCATTCCAATTGTCAAATATGACCAAGATTTATTCGAGTGGATGAGAGATAAACTAATTATGATTGAGGACTATGCTTATGTCGGGACCGACTTCCGTGGAGACCCTGACTTGGCATTACCCGAGGGATCTCAGTGGGGAGAGATAGGTAAGAATAATTTTTCATTATATGTTGTTTCTGGTATTTTTAATTATAAAATATTTTTTTCATTTATCCAAGACTAATCAAGTGCTATCAACAATGCATATGTGGCACCTTATCATCCTCCAGGATCATCTCCTATTCAAAGACGGGGAGAGATAGGCGTTATGGTGGGTCTAGGTGTAGATGTTGAGGATCTCGAGGAGATCGAATAGAACCTAGAGGGATTAACCATTAACATCCCTAACATCGTGGTGGATGAGTTACCTCGACACTACCAACACCATACAATTGGTGTATCAACATCCATTGGTCGACTACTCCATAGAGTGGCATGGGAATTCATTTGTTTAGTGAGCAACATCCTTGATGCTTATGTATATGAATCCATGAGCTTCACTATTTTGACATTTTGGTCTGAGGACAAACACTTTTTTATAACTTTTGACGTATTAATATAAAGTTCCTACTAGCTTACTTGTCTTTTAAAATGTGTGTTTGTATTTATAAATGGCATAAATGTATGTCTAGAACATAATTATCCAATGCATCTATTAATGTATTTATACATCTAGGAATATGTTGATACTAAATATAATCAAAATGTCTTTCCAAGAGGCGAATTCTTAAGTATACTCGTAACAATGTATGACTTCAGATGGAATAAACGTTACTTAATTGCAACACTACTAGCTGTGAATCAAGTTGTACAATAAGATGATGGATTCCAAATGAAATGGCATCAGTTAATAACTCAATAAATGCATTTTATTCCATGATATTATTAGTTGCACGACCAAGGAAAACACTGTGTAGAATGATCAACTCATATGTAGGTGCATAGATTTCCCATGCAACAGATGCTAGGTTTTGAGTACTGGAACTAGCACCATCAGCAAAGCCGACATAGGGTAACGAAGACACTACCATCTAGAAACCAAGAACAATGCAAGATAAGAAGTTTAAAGGAGGAACAAGAAATGAAAAAAACACACACTAGAGTATGATACACTAAAAATACAAAGCACTCATGCAAAAAATATTTTAAGCATAGAACGTCTTCAAGTAAAGCCCATTTTTGGGTTCACCCAAAGGAATTCCATCATAATATACTATCTCATAAACCCCTTTCTCCAACACTCATTTAACGATATATGGGCCATGTCACATGGGATCGAATTTACTAGCCCCTAATAAGTCACAATCCTGTTCGTAAAGGAGAACTAAATCAACCTCAGAAAAAACACGTAGTTTGACATGCTTATTGTATTGATCTTTGACACATTTCTTCTGAGTTTCTATGACTAAAAAAACATCATGACAAGTCTCGTATAATTGCATCAAATACAATAGACGTTCTTCTTCGACTGAGGTTTTATGGAGAAGTTCTACAACTAGTTTCAAAGATGGGGTTTCACATTCAATCAACAAAATAGTTTCGATACCATATACTAACTTGAAAGGTGTCAACCCTGTGGCAGATTTAATGGATGTCCGATAAGCCCATAATGCTGATAAGATCATCGTGTGCCAGCTTGACTTGTGAATTCATACCATCTGTTGAATCATAGTAGTGAGAAATTTTTTGATTTCTTCAACTTGGCCATTGGCCTGTGGATAGTAAGGTGTTGAGTTTTCATGTCTAAGACCCAACTTCTCAGTAAGTTCATAAATCATGAAATTGTGAAAATGACTACCATGGTCAGTGACTATGGCTTGAGGGACACTAAAGCTAGTAATGATATGATTGAATATGAACAACGCTGTAGTTTTCTTGGTATTATCAAATGTAAGCATCGTCTCGACCCATTTAGTGAAATAATCCATGGCTATGATAATGTATCCATGCCCCCCATCCTAGTGAGGGTTACATGTCATAAAGTCAATGCTCCATTTAACGAATGGACCAAAGGAAACTACAAGGTAAAGAGGAGCAGGATGTGATCAAATCTTATTTTTATACATTTGACAAGCATGGCATTTATGAACGACAATAATGTAATCTTTAAACAATGAAGGCCAAGAGTAACCATCTGGTAAGATTTTTTGGGCAGTGGCATACCCGGACATATGACTGCCATAGGCTCCAAAGTGACAATTATTTAAAGCTTTATCAGCTTCATCATAGGTTAAACATCATTGAAATATGGAATCAATACCACGAAGGTAAAGGGTATCATCAAGGATAATGTATTTTCAGACTTGATATTGAATGCGACGACGATCTACACAAGAAAGATCAGCATGAAAAGTTTGGGTTTGGAGATAAATGATAATCTCTCCATACCATATGTCATCGGAACTGGTCAGAAAGAGAGACTCATCAGGAAAGGAATCCTCTACCACAGTTTTTGTCTCAGTGGAGGGAAGGTCACATATCAACTTGGAAAAAACAAAATATTTATTTGACTTGGATCACTCAAAATCCAAATTAAACTCCTAGAGAATCACTATCCATTTGGATTATTTCCCCCCCAACA
Organism: Picea engelmannii; assembly: GCA_009831015.1. Taxonomy (NCBI): domain Eukaryota; kingdom Viridiplantae; phylum Streptophyta; class Pinopsida; order Pinales; family Pinaceae; genus Picea; species Picea engelmannii. The sequence goes on from ML782914.1 coordinate 1,323,552, forward strand.
ATTGTCTAGTAAGCATGTTATGTATAGGGTTGAAATCGGAAATGATGGCGGTTTTGCACAATAAGATATAATGATGAAAACGTTGCACAACTTGAACAACTGCCAAGGCCAGTTTCTCCACATGAATATATTTGGTTTCGATGGTCATGAGACTCTAACTAAAATAGTATATAACATGTTCATCATTTGAATCATCCTATTGGACTAGTGCCATGGCTATGGTAGAGTCCGAAGCAGCCAAGTGTAAGAAATAATCTCAACTATAATCGGGGGGGGATAAGAGTGGTGTATGGGTTAAGGCGAGTTTCAAAGCTTCAAAGGATTTGTTAGCAGTGTCATCCTATACAAAATCGTGACCCTTCTTAAGAAGTTGAGTGAAACCTTTCATTAGTTCAACATAATTAGGGATGAATCAACATAAAAAAAATTCCTTCCCTTGCAAAATTTGGAGTTGGCGTAAGGTAGAAGGAGGACAAAAATTGAGAATAGCTTCAACCTTCAAAGGATCCACCCTAATCCCATGTGTAGAAATGATAAAACAAAGAAGTCATCTGGACTCCACACAAAAATCAAATTTATGTGGATTCAATCATATGCGATAATATCGACAGCATAGGAAAATGGCGTGTAAGTGTGTTAGGTGATATTGGAGATGCATGGAATGTGTCGGTAAATAATCTAGGTAAGGTTGTACAATGTGTTTAATATCATGAAAAGCATAAGAAATAGCACGTTGAAAAGTTGCACAAACATTCTTGAGACCAAAAGGAATTTTTTGGTATGCGAAGGTTCCCCAAGAGAAAATAAAAGCAGTCTTATGTTGATCCACAGGTAGAATATTTATTTGATTATAGCTGGAGAATCCATCCATCAAAGAGAAGATTTCACTCCCAGCACAATCATCAACGATCTAGTCAACGAAAGGGGTCAAATAATTATCTTTGGTATAAGCCTTGTTGATATCCCTATAATCCACGCAAACATAGATTGTGCCTTGTTTCTTCGTAACCGGAACAATATTGGACACCCAATGAGTTAATGCCATAGGATAGACAAAACCGTCTTTAAGAATTTTTTCAACTTCAAGTTTAATAGCAGTAGCTTTGCATTGATGTATTGGGTGTAGTCCCTGTCGAATGGGTTTAGCATCTGAGTAAGACTTAATATCATGTAAAAAAATATCTGGATCAATTCCAAGCATCTCTTCATAACTCCATGAAAAAATGTCACAAAATTCTTTGAAAAGAGCCTTGTAAATTCAAATCTCATCAAGAGAACATGAGGCACCGATATGAACATTTTCCACGATACTAGGTTTAATCAAAATATCTAGAGAGATGGTGGGTGAAATATTTCCCAAATTCCCTTCCCAAAAAACATCATGTGTTGGTTCAGGAATAGGGGAAATAGTAATGACAACGGACACATTTGAAATCCATTGGTAACTCTCTATAGTCTCGGGTTCCAGGAAGAGGACAGAACAATGATGCCCATCATCCCATGGGGTATCTTCCATGGACATAACTGCCATTATCATCTCATCAGTGTCAAATACCACATGAAGAGGATCAAGAAACATATCTAAGAGAGAACGAGGAGAAGGAGTTATCAATTGAATATCATGATAAGCCAATTCCACCGAACTTAAAGGCATTCAGTCTCCATAATGAAGACAATCGTCGAAGCTAGGTACTGTCCAATGGTCATAAGACTCAGGGATTTCACCAACAATGGTCGAGATCATGTTAGTAGAAGTAACAAAAGGAGGAGGAACATCAGGGGGTGGAATGGGGAAGGTACCCATTAATGATGAATCCTTTAAAATACCCACACCGACATTCTCATAACTAGGTGGTGTTTTTGTAATGAAAGGAATGTTACTAGTGCATGAATCAGAACTAAAGAAGGCGAGATGGTCTACGGTAACAAATTTTCCTTGGTGAGGGAAACTTATCACACGAAAAAGAGTAGAAACAATTTCACACGTAGAATCAATCCAATTACGGCCAAGTAAAAGGTTGTAATCGAGAGGTGCATCAAACTCCTCAACCTCAACAGTAATCATCTTGCCTCCTAACACAATAGATAACGAAAGAAGAAAACCATAAGTTTTAAATATTGTAACATTAAAATCTTTTAGAGTATTGTGTGACTCGGTAAGTGTAGGAGAGCCAATGTCTTTCCAACAAGTAACATACATGACACAAGTTGAAGCTCCTTCATCAACAATGAATCAAAAAATGTTCTTATTTTCCACAATGACTTGTATTTGAAATGCTAATTGATGAGGGAGTCTTGGAATGTGATATTCCAAGTCAAATATTATGAAGTTTGTATTGGTAGGATCAATTCCACCAATATCCTTTAACAGATCCTTTCGTTGCATAGGACAACTTTGAAGGACTTCGAGAGACGACATCGCAGAAGGTGCCTCTACAAGATATTCTACAATACTATAGTTTTGAGTGACATGTGTGTGGAGTTTAAATGATGAATTAAAAACAACCCCCTTAGGAGGAGGACGAAGAATCGTATCTAGACTTGGTCATTCGAGATGAAGAGGATCGTTGGGAGGTGAAGTTGATGGAGGAGGTTGAACCAATGGAGGTGGTGAATCATCAACTTTCTCTTTTGAAGGAGAGTAATCTTTGGCTCAAGTAGCTACTGCCACTTCATTCTTATTGGAGTCACCAGTACACATAAGTACATAATATGTAGTAGAGGGAGAAGGTTGGTCAGGAATAACCAATTGGGCCTGTTGCTGAGAAGGAAAAGGGTGTGATAAAATGACAAGTGTAGGAGGTGCCACGGTCCCTTGAAGGAACTTAGTAACCTCAACACGTCATGGACAAAATTTCATATAATGATCCTCACCACAGATAAGACAAAGATAATGAGTTTTTCTCTTTTCTTTATCATCAGCAGGTTGAGTCTTGGGTTTATCAGATTGTTAATTATTATTTTTATCCTCTTTATTCTTACCCTTCCCTTTCTTTTTATTTTGATTTTTACCAGTAGGTGTGGACTGAACCGTATTAACCTTAGAAGTTTTACCGGGAGAAGGAGTCATAGGAGTAGCATTTTGTACATTAGCAGTAGTAGATTTGGGATTGGAATGAATGGCTTTCTTGGACTGAGTCTCAACATGAAAAGTTCCAATCACACCATTGGTAGCATGAGAGGCTACTGGAGGTGTTGGGGTTGGATTTGTAGATGGGCGATGAGCATCAGGGATCAAGTCATATAGTGTGCTCGTTTGTGAATAAACTAGATCCAAGTATTGAGCACGACTAATTGCCTGCTCTTAAGTGACGAAACCACCCATGGCAACATCACTGGGTATAGGACCGATGAGTGACTTGGTAAACCACTCAGCCAATAGTTGATCAGGAAGGGGAAATTTGATTAAGCGTCTTCTCCTCCTCCACTCGTGAATATGATCAGAAATATGAGTAGAAGAGGATTGTTTAAATGCACTCAAAATTTCGGTTCCTGTCTCATATCATATCGGTAACTGGTAATGTGTTAAGAAATCCATAGCTAAGGTGTTGAAATAATTGAACAATCCTTGAGGAAATTCAATATACCATTTGGCAGTTGAACCCGTAAGAGTTCGTTGAAAAATATGTAATCTAATGGAGTCATCCATAAAAGAGTTATATGAACACCAAATATGAAATGTCATGACATGATTTTTTTTTTCTTCTCCCAATTGACTGTCAAACTTAGGAATGTCTGATGGTAACTTGGTAGGTATGACCAACCTTTTAATAAGGAGAGTGCAATATAGGAGCATTCAAAATCCTAGATAAATCTGGTAAATCTAAAGTAGAAAGAAACGACAACTTTCTGTTCACTTGAGGAAACTGGTAATTTTGAGGAGGTAATACCCTAGGTATACCAGTAGGACCATAAGCAGTTTGTAGATAGTTAGAGGGTCCTGTCAAATTTGGTGGTGGAGGGTTTTGAGTCACATAGCCAACATGTGTTGGTTGATTGGGTATGCTACCTTGGAAAGGAGCATTAGACTGAAAATATTGAACCCAGGTAGGATTTGCAGAGCCCAAATATGGTTTCCTAGGACTAGGGGGTACAAAAGAATTCACTTGAGGATTTTTCCCTCTATGAGGTTGTTGATTGCCTTGGAAAGGAAAATTCCAAGGTTGAGATTCCAGGTGTATATTGTTCGTACAATGGGTTATGTCCCCCAACTTGGGGTTGCCCCTGTTGGGATCCAGTTTTTCCATATTTATGCTACACAAATACATTCATCATTACACATTCTCCCCACATTTTGCCAATAATATATCGCTAATCACACCATAAACCTCTATTGTATCTTGTTATTCATCCTACATGGTTAATACATAATTTTCTATATTTTTAGTGATTAAAATATGATTATATCATTTTTTACTAATAAAAGTTGATAAAGTGTGGTTTGCATGATCAACATTCTTGTACCATTACTGTGGTTCAACATTTTGCACCAGTATAGTTATTCTCGTACCCGATATTGTACCTTGTCATATTGGCGCACTTCTAGAAGGAAATCAAGAACATGGGTTTTGTCCAGAATGACATTGAAATTATGACATGTGTGTAATAATTCACCTATCTCGCACATATGGACCTCCAAATTAGGGGGAATGATTATGCAAAAATTAGCAAAAATCTCAAACTACTAACTTATGCCTCGATTTCTGTGTAGATGGTATTAGATCCAGAAATTCTATGATATAGGTTTTGTCTAAAATGTGGAAAATTGAGTAAGAAGTGGGAACTCTTTCAAAATTCGAATTGGTTTGGAAGATATGGGTGGATCCCTAACTCGAATGTGCCCAAATTACAATAAAACCCAAATTTTTGGGATTTCTGCCTAAAAAAGTAAAATTTGAAATCTGAGCATTGGGATTTGGTCCCAGCCACTCCTCAGTGATTCTTAATGTATAAATAGAGCCTCATAGGTCTGAGAAGGGAGTCATCATTATCATTATCATTCTTTTTAATTGATTATTTGTGAAGAACAAGCATGAGAGGGTTGATTTTGTAAACATAGTCTTTGATCAAAATGGAGGATCGATTGTTGTTGGTTTACTTTCCATCTTCTTAACTTGAGATGATTTTCTTTTAATTAGGGTTATTCAGCATGGGAAGGGCCCCTCATTCAGAGTAATATCCTACTACCCTCTTTTACTCTCATAGATTAGATTTCTTGTGTTTATTTTTGTTTAAATTTCATTTCTAGTTTAGTTGTTATGTTGTTGATCCGCATTCAGTTTTTGTACAACTGAAAGTTCAGTTTCAATTTAGTATATTCCTATTATCACGTAATTAGGAATGATTCTTTATTTGGTGTAATAGTGTTTTGTTTCTATAATTTCATTTATCATTGCTTGTTCATTCCACCATAAACATGTTCTTTCAATTACTAGAACTTATAACCATCCATTCAATCCATTTCGCAAACTGATTCTAGAGTATACACATATTAAATCACCCCTAATCATGACAATAGTGTGTGCATAAATCAGGTTTTAATATCACAATTGCATACTTTTTCTAAATCTCCTTTTAAAACACAGTCACACCCCCTATCAGATTCATTGCAATTTCATCACAATGCCTTCACCCCACTTCGATTTCACCCAGTCTCTTAGCCATGCTTTCATTCCTCAGATCACATAATATTTTTTCCTAGTTTGCACCCTCTTTATAGCTGGTCAAAGTTTTGCTAGTTGACAACGATTTCATTAGTTTTTAGATTGTCTTTCATGTGTGTTTCTAAAAATAAAACAAAAAGAACATTTCATACCTAAAGTTGTGTTTTCATTTATTTCATAAGTAATAAATAAGAATCAATCATGTGCATTCATCAAAATTTATTTCTTATGTTATTTTTTAATACATCTTTATCCATGTATAAGAAATTGATTTCTTCATATTCAACATTGCATTAAAAATACAAATTCTCTTTGACCAATTGCACCTAGATTTGAATAATTAAGAGATTGGATATTGAAGTGTCTCATTACCATTCCATACATTGACATTCATTTGTAAAACTATGCTTGGACATCCAATAAAGAAGTATACAAGAAATTGTTCTAATACCATTGCACCATCTTCTTACACTCTGATTTCTTTTACTGTTTATAAGAAATTGTCAAATCCACAATTTGAGTGAACATAAAAGAGTGAATTTTTCATTTTCCAATCTTGTCATTAATCAAATATCCATTCTTCTTTCATGCATTTACTGTAGATTCCACTCTTATTTTTGTTGACACTTGTAACCATTTGAAGCATTTTATCTTGAGATCCAGTTTTAGATTAATTTCATTTATTGGTCATTATTAATTTTCTTTCATTGTGATTTGAATTTCCCATAGTTTATTTCCTGTCATTTGAATTCATTTCTGTTTTCTTGTTTCATTTATTGCATTAAGTGTGGATCCACTATAGGAAACAATCATTGAAGGATAGAAAGCTTAGGTAAGATACTCATGATTAATCACATGAACATCACCACGAGTGCATGAAATACTATGATCTAAGCCTTTATAACACTAATTTATTCTTACGTCCCAGTGATGAATCCTTAGTGTTAATTTCCCACAATGTGGATTTGAAGTGTGTTTGTTGGCCTTAGATTAGGTTAGACTAGGCTCCAATCATGCATTTCTTGTTCCTGCACCTCTAAGTCTATGAATCCCTGGTTCATAATCTAATGTTGGAATTAATAGTGCATATATTTCACCCAACACCCCTCAACTTGAGGTTTCCCCCCAACTTGGGGTTGGACCCCAACTTGAGGTTGTCATCCAATAGGAATTTGAAAACTAGAAGCGACAGAATGGCTTGTGCCTCAAACTTGATTGGAGCTACTTGGGCTAGGACGATTAGATCCTCTGGGTGGAGGTGGTGAAGGAACACTAGGCCCTTCAGAGAGAACCTGGGTAGGTGTAGGAACAAAACTGCTAAAAACATTATACTCAGGTGGAATAAAAATATTAAGCCCTTCAGATGGACTCTGGGCAGGATTAGCAATGGAAGTATTAAGAGAATTGCACCCAAGTGGAGGTGATGGACTTGAACTAGATGAAAGTGACGTTCCAATAGGATCTTGAGTTATGACCATACTTCTGGCAGAAACATGTGTAAATTGTGGGACTGCGGCAGAGCTAGTGAGCTAGAGGGGAATAATTGTATGAGAACCAACCAACAATTGGTCTGAAATCATGACAACATTATTGGTTGTGCCAATAAAATGATCTAAAGGTATTGTATAGTCAGTGGAAGTCATAGGTGTATGTGATGACATAGGTTTATTTGGTCTCATTCCTAGTTTATCAAAAATATCATGTCCTCATGAGGTCCTCCAAAAAGAACGAATGAGAATTAAGCTAGGAACAAAAATTCCAGCATGAGCCAGGGTTCTAAATGATTCACTCTGAAAAGGTGGATCATCTACACCAGACTCTATGTAAGGTCCAGTAAGTATTCTAGTATAGTCTTCAGCAACAACATCTCCTGACAAGTTTATTCAGAGAAAAAAGTGGATCTTGTATAACACTCAATAACAGATTTACAGAAAGTGTTGATTCTACCAATAGAGTATAACTTCCAATCTTAGAGGACACGTCAATATTAATTTCTCCTTCAAGAGAAGTACCTTCTGGTGAATTAGGAAGAAAAGGAGCATATTATTCTGGCTCTTTCGGAGGTAACCCTTGCATCCTACATGAACGATGAGGGCCGAAGTTGGCCACACCAAAGAAAGAATGAAATAAATCTATGGCCAACTAGAGAAACAAGCAACACTCACTAATAAAATCTAGATATAAAACATGCAAACAAACCTTCTTATTTCAAAGTCACTAGATGGTGATGAAATCTAGTATTGCGAAAAGACAAGAAGGGGTTGGGATAAAGAGGGTGGAAAAGTTATGTTGATGACCTATTTAACGGAATTACACCTTGGTGCAAGATCCCACACATAATCATGGGTATACCCTCCAAGGATCCCGAGTGAGTTTGGCCAACATTGATTCCAGGTACAATAAAGAATTTCCCCTGCAAAGTCACCTCGTGTAAAGACTCTAAAGATATAGACCACCAAGGTTACCAATTAGGACAATGATGCCTGGGGAAGTAGTCGACATTCCAATCCATGCACAAGGGCAGGGTATCTAAGCCCGAAATCTCCTCGAGAAGGTCTACACATGATTTTCTTCTCAAATGACCCCCAATAATATGCGCAATATCTACACTAAGACCAAAAAAGTAGGGTGAGTAACTCTTTCATCCCTAATGCAACCTCTTGATTGAACCTTGTGTTAGAAGGGCTTCTCGGGACAAAATGTAGCAAGTGGATTTAAACTCTCCCTATCAAAAGATATTATTGTGTGTTTTGATTCTTTGGAGAGTGTGCCTCACAACCCATTCCAAAGTGCTATCCTAACTAATGTTGGTGTATAAAAATTCTAGAAAATAAAAGTTTCTAGGTAAATTTTAAAATTATGTTGAATTTTAATGGTTGTTGCTTACTCAAAAAGGGAAACAAGAATGAAATTGATGATGTATTTGACCTTGACCAAATAAAATGAAAAAAGAGATGATATTAAATCATTGCATTCGATGAACTCTAATTACAATAGGGATAAGGTTTCTCTTTCCACAATACAAAAAGTTACAAAGCACAACTTCTCAATCTTTGAATGACATTTATTCCAAACAATCAAAGCTACTAAATTTTCTAATTTTCTCTTTTCAACAAATATTTGAATCCAAAATATTTTTCTTGTAAAGACTACTAATAGAAGAATAACCTTCGGTCCTTTCCTTTTAAAATAAAAACAGAGATGTAATCCAGAAAAGAAAGAGTTTTCCAAGAAGATCAATGCACTCACAACAATTTTTCCCAAACTAAACTCATAATGCAACAAAAAAATGAAAAGATAAGAAAACTTATCTATCGAATGCAAACAATTTTTTTTTTTCAATCAACAACAATCCAAAACTTACAAAATAATCCAAAACTAAAAAAGATCAATAACAACTTATCTAACAAGCACTTAGAGACAAATCTTTGAGATTATACCCTTGCAATAAGAAGTAAAAGATAAAACTTATAAATCTTATGGAAAATATCTCAATACCTAAGAAACAATCAAATTCAGGCTTAAAATATGCAAACCAATCATTCACCAAGGCTAAAAGTTCACCCCAATAAGTAAAGACAAATATGGGCAAAGAGAAGAAAGTTGACTATCACTCCAATAATTTCTACAGGAATCGTCACAGGCTACAGAAGACTACAATGCGATGATGAAGGATCATTGCAGGCTGAATGAAAAACATAGTGTGACATCATCACTCTAGTACACACAAGCAAGGTGTGACGACGACTGAACATAAGGAAAAATTGAAAAGAGGACAAAGTTTCTCAATGAAATTTTAGAACCAGGGAATCAATATGGTTCACCCACAGACTCAGAGAATGAAATTGACCAAAAGAAGAGAAGATAAAAGAAAATAAGAAGAAAAAAAATAAAAGAGGGCATTCCTCTATATGGTCGCCAATTTTTTTATCGAACAAATCGTTAAGTGCAGAAACAAAATAATATCCATAACTTAAACAAGAACCTAGAACAAAACAGGGCAAAATACAAGTTTCTCCTTATATTTTATTGTCATATAAACTAGTTCAGAGAGGGACAAATAACATACCTTTTAAATGACGTTTGATCCTTGCTAGTGTATTCCTTGTCACTCCATCGTTTGATTTGTGGGATGGTGAACCTATGAAGAAGCACAAACCAACAAAGAGAGATAACAACGATATATATATTCGAATGACATCTATGTATAAGATCAAGGAGTTATACAATAAAACTAAAGATACCTTTATAGGGAAGAAATGTATTGCTTCATTATATTAAATGAAAGTGGAGAATACAACCCATGCCTTGATGTTTCAAGGTACCTTCTAATGGCTCTTTTCTTCAACACACACACCTTTGCTTCAATGCATTTGATGAAGAACATCCACAACCTAGCTTGGATAACTAAAGTAAATCTATCTCAAGTATAAACTACATCAGAATTCTTCATGCATAAGAAAACTTTATCCTTTTCCATGATACATCCCTCTTTATATAGGTTGAAAGAGGGATATATGAGGATATTAGGATGAACCCACTAAATAAGAGAAGCGAGTAAGATCCAAACTAATCGGAGGACACCTCATCTTCTAGAAGATTCCCTTCTAGAACCTTCATGAATTTCATGTTTTCTCTTGTTTGAGGATCATCACACCCCATGCACAGGTAGCCTACGGTGAAGTCATAGTCCAGTTTTGGTGCAGCATGCGATGATCAATAATTGTCACACCCCAAGCATAGAGCAGGGTGCAATGATCTCCTTTGACATAGTTTTTAAGGAAGAAAATATAATCCATTTTTCTCATGGAGAAAGTCTCTTTTAGTATCTTCATAGAACATGGAAGTGAGTCATGCACATATCCTCAATTGATCACTGGGGTGACCAAAATAATGTGTAACACCCAACCCAATGGATAGGGGATAGCATGATCCTGAACCTCCAATCCAAGCTTGTTGACTAGATCTAATGCTATGATATTAGTCTATGAACTAGAGTCGAACAAAGCATTTATCTTGGTCTTCTTGACCTAAAACTTGATGTGGAAGAACTTGTTTATCTCCTTCCCTTCCTCATGATGAACGCTACTCAAATTCACCTCATTATGAAAATATGTGGAAACATTATTTTCATCCACATCCGAGCTAGTTTCAACCTGATTGCTTGAATCTGTGGCTAGAAGGTTCCTTTTCTTTGCATCCTTTTGGAATTTCTTTGGGTTTATCTATGGATGTAGTTTCCAACATTTTTCCTCGGTATGTCCATCAATAATACCTACCTAACCCCTCAAGTGGGTAGAATAATATATTTCCATGTAATAAAGGTAAATATTAATAAGGCCTAGCAATAAGGAGGAATAATTAAATTGTAAGAATACCCAATAGAAGATTTCGCTTCTAGAAGGATCTTCATCTAGATTGTTATTTTGGATAGAAAGATTTAGTATAAATAAGAGTAGAGGGTATGAGAAGTTTTTTCTTGGATATTATTGTAATAAAGCTATGCTCTGTTGGAGGTTTTCCCCTCGAAGAGGCAAGTGAAAATTGCTATCATTAATCAAGGATCTCTTTTTGGTATTGTTCTGGTTATATAATTGTTTTTATACCATTTCTAGCTAAAATATTTATGTTCTGCATACTATTCTATATATGGAATACTACAAGTGGTATCAGAGCACTTTCCTTGGAAAAAAATTGTGGGTTAATTTTTTTTCAGGGTAGAGATGTATTCTGACATATTAAAGCTATAGATATCTATCGTTATATGCATAAAACCACGGTTGAGGAGTAATACACACATGAAATACAAGAGGTACTCAAGCACACATATGTTGGCCACCCTTGTAACCCCAGTTGGTACCCCTTCGAGTGGTAGTGCATCAGACAACGCATATATGTGGATCATCATAGATCTCTTAAATCCCTATGTAGATAATTTGATCAACCGACTAACAACTATAGTGACACCAAGAACAACACTTGGGAACATACTCTCTAGTACCTAGGTAGTTGGGTAGTACAACCAAGGGAATGGTCTAGCCTCCTTAGTTGGTTCCATGAGATATTAGGTTGAGTAATATTTTTGGATCCTGCACGTATATCAGAGAGTTATAGCACAAGGAAAACCCCTGTCTATAGAAACCCTGAATACCCTAACCCTTGGGACGGAAACAAAAATAGAACAGACAAGATCTATTGTCGTGCAACTGTTCCTTCTGCATTATGGTTTTGAAATTACTACACCTTTATTCTTGTTAATAATTTGGACATTTAATCACTATAGTATTATTCAGGCTGGAGTATAACTCTCATCGACACACTTATTTGGGAGCTATCCCATTGGATTCCCCTTTTATCCATGATCACAGTCATACTTTTATTTTTTAATCCTTTATTTTTTTTTTCAGTGGACCCGAACCCTTCTCAAATTCTCTATTTTTCCACCTATTGCATTATATTTCCCTTATCACCCTGATCGTCATGGTACCTATCACTTATAAGTCCTTTTTTGTAGTCCTACCCACCCATTTTTCCTTACCTGCACTTCCCCTCTCCAAATGGCGACCACTCACAACCAACACCTACAAGATTCCATCAATCAAGTGACATCTGAGATTGGCTCTATAGATTCCCACCTTGCGCAATTCAAGACCCAAGTCGAGCACAAATTTGACACCATGGAAGCCAAATTTATGAACCAATTTAACATCCTCCATTATGTTGTCAACTAGTTTTTGAACCTCCCTTCGGGTCCTTCCTCCTCAGACCAACCTGTTGTTGTCGATTCCTCTCATTCTCTGCATTTTCAATCCAACTCCTTTCAACGTGACCCTCTTCTTCCCCATGTCAAGGTCAATAAATTTGATGGCTTCAATATTATGGGTTGGGTCACTCAAATGGAGCATTATTTTTCTCTACATGGTATTACTGATAAGTTGGAAAAACTTCGCTATGATTTCTTCTATCTAGATCGTGAATGATGGCAATGGTGGAAATGGCGTAAAAAATCATGTCAAGAGTATATTACCTAGACCCAGTTTTTTCCAGAGCTCTATGACCACTTTGACACTGATACCCACTATCTTAGTCGTTTGACCAAGTTGAAATAGTTAGGTACAGTGGAAGACTTTATAATTGATTTTAAACATTTGGGCTTTCGAACCGAGGGTATGTCAGATGCTTTCTTCTGTGAATTCTTTATCAATGGCCTAAAGGATGAAATATGATATCAGATTCTCATGGCCCGCCCTCAAACTTGGTTGGAAGCTACTAAAAGTGCTAAAGAGGCTCAACAAGTTGTTTTTTCCCAGAACAAAAAACCATCTTTTGTTCCTCTCCCTCAACCCACTAATCCTAACCCCCCTGTCAATCCCCTTAAGGTACATAAATTAACTAGGGATGAAATGGATGAACTCCAACTGAAGGGTCTTCGCTATAATTGTGATGAAAAAAAAAATTGGGGCACAAGTGTATGGAACAAAAAAAAATTATGGCCATTTCTGAAGATGTTCCCGATGAAGATGTTACAATTCCACTTGTGAAATATCCCTCCCTTCCTGATGATACCCAAGATCTCGTTGACCCACTTGAAGTTGAACCACTCATTTCCTTGGATTCCCTCACTGGCTTCTCTACTCCACAAACCCTCAATATCATTGGCCATATTAAGAATAGGAAGGTCATCATCCTTGTTGACAATGGTAGCACCCACAATTTTATTCATCATCGCATTGCCTAGGAAACCAATTGATATATTCATGCTATCAATAATTTTCAAATCATGATAGCCAATGGTGGGTCCATGAAATGTGGTGGGAGTTGTGAAAATGTATGTCTTAAAATTGGACATTACCACCTGAAATCTCATATGTTTTACATTGAAATGGGCATTTGTGAAATTATTCTAGGTGTTGAATGGTTACGCACTTTGGGTCCCATTCTTATGGATTTTAAGGAATTAACAATGCAATTCCAATAGGAGGGACAAAGGTATCACTTCCAAGGTCTCATAGTCAGTTCTCCTAAGATCATCATTTCTAATCGCATGGAAAATCTCCTCAAAAAATGCCACTCCAGTATTATTTCTCAACTCCATTCTATTCACACATATGAGACAACCTCTATGCATCCTGACCTCCAATCTATTCTCTCCAAACACCAAGATATTTTTTCCACTCCACAGGGAATTCCTCCTTCTTGTGGTGTTCATTATCATTCCATACCTCTTGCTCCTAGGATTATTCCTCCCAATGTTCTCCCTTATCATCATCCCTTTTCCCAAAACAATGAAATTGAAAAAATAGTTTAAGAATTTCTACAAGAGGGTGTTATCCACCCTAGTACCAGCCCTTATTCTTCTCCTGTGGTCATGGTACTTAAGAAAGAAGATACTTGGTGCATGTGTCCTGAATTTCATGCCCTCAATAAACTAACCATCAAGGACAATTTTCCCATTCCTGTCATTGATGATCTCTTGGATGAGTTGAATGGTGCTCAGTATTTCACAAAACATTATCTATGTTCTGGCTACCACCAGATACCTATGCAAGGGATTGACATCCCCAATACTACCTTTCAAACTCATGAGGGTCACTATGAGTTCTTTGTCATGCCCTTTGGCCTATGTAATGCCCCCTCCACCTTCTAAATCCTCATGAATCATGTCTTCCATCCTTTTCTCCATTATTTTGTCTTAGTTTTCTTTGATGATATTGTCATCTATAGTAAACTTGGCAATCCCATCTTTCCCATGTGGATCAAGTTCTTCATATAGTCTCTCATCATGAACATTTCCTCAAACACTCTAAATGTTCCTTTAGCATCTTGGAATTCGAGTACTTGGGTCATATTGTTGGAAAGGGTGGTCTCTGGGTGGATCCTAAAAAGATTGAA
>ML782914.1:1343955-1363543 GCA_009831015.1 Picea engelmannii
CATCATTATCATTATCATTCTTTTTAATTGATTATTTGTGAAGAACAAGCATGAGAGGGTTGATTTTGTAAACATAGTCTTTGATCAAAATGGAGGATCGATTGTTGTTGGTTTACTTTCCATCTTCTTAACTTGAGATGATTTTCTTTTAATTAGGGTTATTCAGCATGGGAAGGGCCCCTCATTCAGAGTAATATCCTACTACCCTCTTTTACTCTCATAGATTAGATTTCTTGTGTTTATTTTTGTTTAAATTTCATTTCTAGTTTAGTTGTTATGTTGTTGATCCGCATTCAGTTTTTGTACAACTGAAAGTTCAGTTTCAATTTAGTATATTCCTATTATCACGTAATTAGGAATGATTCTTTATTTGGTGTAATAGTGTTTTGTTTCTATAATTTCATTTATCATTGCTTGTTCATTCCACCATAAACATGTTCTTTCAATTACTAGAACTTATAACCATCCATTCAATCCATTTCGCAAACTGATTCTAGAGTATACACATATTAAATCACCCCTAATCATGACAATAGTGTGTGCATAAATCAGGTTTTAATATCACAATTGCATACTTTTTCTAAATCTCCTTTTAAAACACAGTCACACCCCCTATCAGATTCATTGCAATTTCATCACAATGCCTTCACCCCACTTCGATTTCACCCAGTCTCTTAGCCATGCTTTCATTCCTCAGATCACATAATATTTTTTCCTAGTTTGCACCCTCTTTATAGCTGGTCAAAGTTTTGCTAGTTGACAACGATTTCATTAGTTTTTAGATTGTCTTTCATGTGTGTTTCTAAAAATAAAACAAAAAGAACATTTCATACCTAAAGTTGTGTTTTCATTTATTTCATAAGTAATAAATAAGAATCAATCATGTGCATTCATCAAAATTTATTTCTTATGTTATTTTTTAATACATCTTTATCCATGTATAAGAAATTGATTTCTTCATATTCAACATTGCATTAAAAATACAAATTCTCTTTGACCAATTGCACCTAGATTTGAATAATTAAGAGATTGGATATTGAAGTGTCTCATTACCATTCCATACATTGACATTCATTTGTAAAACTATGCTTGGACATCCAATAAAGAAGTATACAAGAAATTGTTCTAATACCATTGCACCATCTTCTTACACTCTGATTTCTTTTACTGTTTATAAGAAATTGTCAAATCCACAATTTGAGTGAACATAAAAGAGTGAATTTTTCATTTTCCAATCTTGTCATTAATCAAATATCCATTCTTCTTTCATGCATTTACTGTAGATTCCACTCTTATTTTTGTTGACACTTGTAACCATTTGAAGCATTTTATCTTGAGATCCAGTTTTAGATTAATTTCATTTATTGGTCATTATTAATTTTCTTTCATTGTGATTTGAATTTCCCATAGTTTATTTCCTGTCATTTGAATTCATTTCTGTTTTCTTGTTTCATTTATTGCATTAAGTGTGGATCCACTATAGGAAACAATCATTGAAGGATAGAAAGCTTAGGTAAGATACTCATGATTAATCACATGAACATCACCACGAGTGCATGAAATACTATGATCTAAGCCTTTATAACACTAATTTATTCTTACGTCCCAGTGATGAATCCTTAGTGTTAATTTCCCACAATGTGGATTTGAAGTGTGTTTGTTGGCCTTAGATTAGGTTAGACTAGGCTCCAATCATGCATTTCTTGTTCCTGCACCTCTAAGTCTATGAATCCCTGGTTCATAATCTAATGTTGGAATTAATAGTGCATATATTTCACCCAACACCCCTCAACTTGAGGTTTCCCCCCAACTTGGGGTTGGACCCCAACTTGAGGTTGTCATCCAATAGGAATTTGAAAACTAGAAGCGACAGAATGGCTTGTGCCTCAAACTTGATTGGAGCTACTTGGGCTAGGACGATTAGATCCTCTGGGTGGAGGTGGTGAAGGAACACTAGGCCCTTCAGAGAGAACCTGGGTAGGTGTAGGAACAAAACTGCTAAAAACATTATACTCAGGTGGAATAAAAATATTAAGCCCTTCAGATGGACTCTGGGCAGGATTAGCAATGGAAGTATTAAGAGAATTGCACCCAAGTGGAGGTGATGGACTTGAACTAGATGAAAGTGACGTTCCAATAGGATCTTGAGTTATGACCATACTTCTGGCAGAAACATGTGTAAATTGTGGGACTGCGGCAGAGCTAGTGAGCTAGAGGGGAATAATTGTATGAGAACCAACCAACAATTGGTCTGAAATCATGACAACATTATTGGTTGTGCCAATAAAATGATCTAAAGGTATTGTATAGTCAGTGGAAGTCATAGGTGTATGTGATGACATAGGTTTATTTGGTCTCATTCCTAGTTTATCAAAAATATCATGTCCTCATGAGGTCCTCCAAAAAGAACGAATGAGAATTAAGCTAGGAACAAAAATTCCAGCATGAGCCAGGGTTCTAAATGATTCACTCTGAAAAGGTGGATCATCTACACCAGACTCTATGTAAGGTCCAGTAAGTATTCTAGTATAGTCTTCAGCAACAACATCTCCTGACAAGTTTATTCAGAGAAAAAAGTGGATCTTGTATAACACTCAATAACAGATTTACAGAAAGTGTTGATTCTACCAATAGAGTATAACTTCCAATCTTAGAGGACACGTCAATATTAATTTCTCCTTCAAGAGAAGTACCTTCTGGTGAATTAGGAAGAAAAGGAGCATATTATTCTGGCTCTTTCGGAGGTAACCCTTGCATCCTACATGAACGATGAGGGCCGAAGTTGGCCACACCAAAGAAAGAATGAAATAAATCTATGGCCAACTAGAGAAACAAGCAACACTCACTAATAAAATCTAGATATAAAACATGCAAACAAACCTTCTTATTTCAAAGTCACTAGATGGTGATGAAATCTAGTATTGCGAAAAGACAAGAAGGGGTTGGGATAAAGAGGGTGGAAAAGTTATGTTGATGACCTATTTAACGGAATTACACCTTGGTGCAAGATCCCACACATAATCATGGGTATACCCTCCAAGGATCCCGAGTGAGTTTGGCCAACATTGATTCCAGGTACAATAAAGAATTTCCCCTGCAAAGTCACCTCGTGTAAAGACTCTAAAGATATAGACCACCAAGGTTACCAATTAGGACAATGATGCCTGGGGAAGTAGTCGACATTCCAATCCATGCACAAGGGCAGGGTATCTAAGCCCGAAATCTCCTCGAGAAGGTCTACACATGATTTTCTTCTCAAATGACCCCCAATAATATGCGCAATATCTACACTAAGACCAAAAAAGTAGGGTGAGTAACTCTTTCATCCCTAATGCAACCTCTTGATTGAACCTTGTGTTAGAAGGGCTTCTCGGGACAAAATGTAGCAAGTGGATTTAAACTCTCCCTATCAAAAGATATTATTGTGTGTTTTGATTCTTTGGAGAGTGTGCCTCACAACCCATTCCAAAGTGCTATCCTAACTAATGTTGGTGTATAAAAATTCTAGAAAATAAAAGTTTCTAGGTAAATTTTAAAATTATGTTGAATTTTAATGGTTGTTGCTTACTCAAAAAGGGAAACAAGAATGAAATTGATGATGTATTTGACCTTGACCAAATAAAATGAAAAAAGAGATGATATTAAATCATTGCATTCGATGAACTCTAATTACAATAGGGATAAGGTTTCTCTTTCCACAATACAAAAAGTTACAAAGCACAACTTCTCAATCTTTGAATGACATTTATTCCAAACAATCAAAGCTACTAAATTTTCTAATTTTCTCTTTTCAACAAATATTTGAATCCAAAATATTTTTCTTGTAAAGACTACTAATAGAAGAATAACCTTCGGTCCTTTCCTTTTAAAATAAAAACAGAGATGTAATCCAGAAAAGAAAGAGTTTTCCAAGAAGATCAATGCACTCACAACAATTTTTCCCAAACTAAACTCATAATGCAACAAAAAAATGAAAAGATAAGAAAACTTATCTATCGAATGCAAACAATTTTTTTTTTTCAATCAACAACAATCCAAAACTTACAAAATAATCCAAAACTAAAAAAGATCAATAACAACTTATCTAACAAGCACTTAGAGACAAATCTTTGAGATTATACCCTTGCAATAAGAAGTAAAAGATAAAACTTATAAATCTTATGGAAAATATCTCAATACCTAAGAAACAATCAAATTCAGGCTTAAAATATGCAAACCAATCATTCACCAAGGCTAAAAGTTCACCCCAATAAGTAAAGACAAATATGGGCAAAGAGAAGAAAGTTGACTATCACTCCAATAATTTCTACAGGAATCGTCACAGGCTACAGAAGACTACAATGCGATGATGAAGGATCATTGCAGGCTGAATGAAAAACATAGTGTGACATCATCACTCTAGTACACACAAGCAAGGTGTGACGACGACTGAACATAAGGAAAAATTGAAAAGAGGACAAAGTTTCTCAATGAAATTTTAGAACCAGGGAATCAATATGGTTCACCCACAGACTCAGAGAATGAAATTGACCAAAAGAAGAGAAGATAAAAGAAAATAAGAAGAAAAAAAATAAAAGAGGGCATTCCTCTATATGGTCGCCAATTTTTTTATCGAACAAATCGTTAAGTGCAGAAACAAAATAATATCCATAACTTAAACAAGAACCTAGAACAAAACAGGGCAAAATACAAGTTTCTCCTTATATTTTATTGTCATATAAACTAGTTCAGAGAGGGACAAATAACATACCTTTTAAATGACGTTTGATCCTTGCTAGTGTATTCCTTGTCACTCCATCGTTTGATTTGTGGGATGGTGAACCTATGAAGAAGCACAAACCAACAAAGAGAGATAACAACGATATATATATTCGAATGACATCTATGTATAAGATCAAGGAGTTATACAATAAAACTAAAGATACCTTTATAGGGAAGAAATGTATTGCTTCATTATATTAAATGAAAGTGGAGAATACAACCCATGCCTTGATGTTTCAAGGTACCTTCTAATGGCTCTTTTCTTCAACACACACACCTTTGCTTCAATGCATTTGATGAAGAACATCCACAACCTAGCTTGGATAACTAAAGTAAATCTATCTCAAGTATAAACTACATCAGAATTCTTCATGCATAAGAAAACTTTATCCTTTTCCATGATACATCCCTCTTTATATAGGTTGAAAGAGGGATATATGAGGATATTAGGATGAACCCACTAAATAAGAGAAGCGAGTAAGATCCAAACTAATCGGAGGACACCTCATCTTCTAGAAGATTCCCTTCTAGAACCTTCATGAATTTCATGTTTTCTCTTGTTTGAGGATCATCACACCCCATGCACAGGTAGCCTACGGTGAAGTCATAGTCCAGTTTTGGTGCAGCATGCGATGATCAATAATTGTCACACCCCAAGCATAGAGCAGGGTGCAATGATCTCCTTTGACATAGTTTTTAAGGAAGAAAATATAATCCATTTTTCTCATGGAGAAAGTCTCTTTTAGTATCTTCATAGAACATGGAAGTGAGTCATGCACATATCCTCAATTGATCACTGGGGTGACCAAAATAATGTGTAACACCCAACCCAATGGATAGGGGATAGCATGATCCTGAACCTCCAATCCAAGCTTGTTGACTAGATCTAATGCTATGATATTAGTCTATGAACTAGAGTCGAACAAAGCATTTATCTTGGTCTTCTTGACCTAAAACTTGATGTGGAAGAACTTGTTTATCTCCTTCCCTTCCTCATGATGAACGCTACTCAAATTCACCTCATTATGAAAATATGTGGAAACATTATTTTCATCCACATCCGAGCTAGTTTCAACCTGATTGCTTGAATCTGTGGCTAGAAGGTTCCTTTTCTTTGCATCCTTTTGGAATTTCTTTGGGTTTATCTATGGATGTAGTTTCCAACATTTTTCCTCGGTATGTCCATCAATAATACCTACCTAACCCCTCAAGTGGGTAGAATAATATATTTCCATGTAATAAAGGTAAATATTAATAAGGCCTAGCAATAAGGAGGAATAATTAAATTGTAAGAATACCCAATAGAAGATTTCGCTTCTAGAAGGATCTTCATCTAGATTGTTATTTTGGATAGAAAGATTTAGTATAAATAAGAGTAGAGGGTATGAGAAGTTTTTTCTTGGATATTATTGTAATAAAGCTATGCTCTGTTGGAGGTTTTCCCCTCGAAGAGGCAAGTGAAAATTGCTATCATTAATCAAGGATCTCTTTTTGGTATTGTTCTGGTTATATAATTGTTTTTATACCATTTCTAGCTAAAATATTTATGTTCTGCATACTATTCTATATATGGAATACTACAAGTGGTATCAGAGCACTTTCCTTGGAAAAAAATTGTGGGTTAATTTTTTTTCAGGGTAGAGATGTATTCTGACATATTAAAGCTATAGATATCTATCGTTATATGCATAAAACCACGGTTGAGGAGTAATACACACATGAAATACAAGAGGTACTCAAGCACACATATGTTGGCCACCCTTGTAACCCCAGTTGGTACCCCTTCGAGTGGTAGTGCATCAGACAACGCATATATGTGGATCATCATAGATCTCTTAAATCCCTATGTAGATAATTTGATCAACCGACTAACAACTATAGTGACACCAAGAACAACACTTGGGAACATACTCTCTAGTACCTAGGTAGTTGGGTAGTACAACCAAGGGAATGGTCTAGCCTCCTTAGTTGGTTCCATGAGATATTAGGTTGAGTAATATTTTTGGATCCTGCACGTATATCAGAGAGTTATAGCACAAGGAAAACCCCTGTCTATAGAAACCCTGAATACCCTAACCCTTGGGACGGAAACAAAAATAGAACAGACAAGATCTATTGTCGTGCAACTGTTCCTTCTGCATTATGGTTTTGAAATTACTACACCTTTATTCTTGTTAATAATTTGGACATTTAATCACTATAGTATTATTCAGGCTGGAGTATAACTCTCATCGACACACTTATTTGGGAGCTATCCCATTGGATTCCCCTTTTATCCATGATCACAGTCATACTTTTATTTTTTAATCCTTTATTTTTTTTTTCAGTGGACCCGAACCCTTCTCAAATTCTCTATTTTTCCACCTATTGCATTATATTTCCCTTATCACCCTGATCGTCATGGTACCTATCACTTATAAGTCCTTTTTTGTAGTCCTACCCACCCATTTTTCCTTACCTGCACTTCCCCTCTCCAAATGGCGACCACTCACAACCAACACCTACAAGATTCCATCAATCAAGTGACATCTGAGATTGGCTCTATAGATTCCCACCTTGCGCAATTCAAGACCCAAGTCGAGCACAAATTTGACACCATGGAAGCCAAATTTATGAACCAATTTAACATCCTCCATTATGTTGTCAACTAGTTTTTGAACCTCCCTTCGGGTCCTTCCTCCTCAGACCAACCTGTTGTTGTCGATTCCTCTCATTCTCTGCATTTTCAATCCAACTCCTTTCAACGTGACCCTCTTCTTCCCCATGTCAAGGTCAATAAATTTGATGGCTTCAATATTATGGGTTGGGTCACTCAAATGGAGCATTATTTTTCTCTACATGGTATTACTGATAAGTTGGAAAAACTTCGCTATGATTTCTTCTATCTAGATCGTGAATGATGGCAATGGTGGAAATGGCGTAAAAAATCATGTCAAGAGTATATTACCTAGACCCAGTTTTTTCCAGAGCTCTATGACCACTTTGACACTGATACCCACTATCTTAGTCGTTTGACCAAGTTGAAATAGTTAGGTACAGTGGAAGACTTTATAATTGATTTTAAACATTTGGGCTTTCGAACCGAGGGTATGTCAGATGCTTTCTTCTGTGAATTCTTTATCAATGGCCTAAAGGATGAAATATGATATCAGATTCTCATGGCCCGCCCTCAAACTTGGTTGGAAGCTACTAAAAGTGCTAAAGAGGCTCAACAAGTTGTTTTTTCCCAGAACAAAAAACCATCTTTTGTTCCTCTCCCTCAACCCACTAATCCTAACCCCCCTGTCAATCCCCTTAAGGTACATAAATTAACTAGGGATGAAATGGATGAACTCCAACTGAAGGGTCTTCGCTATAATTGTGATGAAAAAAAAAATTGGGGCACAAGTGTATGGAACAAAAAAAAATTATGGCCATTTCTGAAGATGTTCCCGATGAAGATGTTACAATTCCACTTGTGAAATATCCCTCCCTTCCTGATGATACCCAAGATCTCGTTGACCCACTTGAAGTTGAACCACTCATTTCCTTGGATTCCCTCACTGGCTTCTCTACTCCACAAACCCTCAATATCATTGGCCATATTAAGAATAGGAAGGTCATCATCCTTGTTGACAATGGTAGCACCCACAATTTTATTCATCATCGCATTGCCTAGGAAACCAATTGATATATTCATGCTATCAATAATTTTCAAATCATGATAGCCAATGGTGGGTCCATGAAATGTGGTGGGAGTTGTGAAAATGTATGTCTTAAAATTGGACATTACCACCTGAAATCTCATATGTTTTACATTGAAATGGGCATTTGTGAAATTATTCTAGGTGTTGAATGGTTACGCACTTTGGGTCCCATTCTTATGGATTTTAAGGAATTAACAATGCAATTCCAATAGGAGGGACAAAGGTATCACTTCCAAGGTCTCATAGTCAGTTCTCCTAAGATCATCATTTCTAATCGCATGGAAAATCTCCTCAAAAAATGCCACTCCAGTATTATTTCTCAACTCCATTCTATTCACACATATGAGACAACCTCTATGCATCCTGACCTCCAATCTATTCTCTCCAAACACCAAGATATTTTTTCCACTCCACAGGGAATTCCTCCTTCTTGTGGTGTTCATTATCATTCCATACCTCTTGCTCCTAGGATTATTCCTCCCAATGTTCTCCCTTATCATCATCCCTTTTCCCAAAACAATGAAATTGAAAAAATAGTTTAAGAATTTCTACAAGAGGGTGTTATCCACCCTAGTACCAGCCCTTATTCTTCTCCTGTGGTCATGGTACTTAAGAAAGAAGATACTTGGTGCATGTGTCCTGAATTTCATGCCCTCAATAAACTAACCATCAAGGACAATTTTCCCATTCCTGTCATTGATGATCTCTTGGATGAGTTGAATGGTGCTCAGTATTTCACAAAACATTATCTATGTTCTGGCTACCACCAGATACCTATGCAAGGGATTGACATCCCCAATACTACCTTTCAAACTCATGAGGGTCACTATGAGTTCTTTGTCATGCCCTTTGGCCTATGTAATGCCCCCTCCACCTTCTAAATCCTCATGAATCATGTCTTCCATCCTTTTCTCCATTATTTTGTCTTAGTTTTCTTTGATGATATTGTCATCTATAGTAAACTTGGCAATCCCATCTTTCCCATGTGGATCAAGTTCTTCATATAGTCTCTCATCATGAACATTTCCTCAAACACTCTAAATGTTCCTTTAGCATCTTGGAATTCGAGTACTTGGGTCATATTGTTGGAAAGGGTGGTCTCTGGGTGGATCCTAAAAAGATTGAAACAATGCAATATTGGCCTTGCCCCAAGACTATCAAAAGCTTATGTGGTTTTGTGGGTTTGACGAGATATTATCGCAAGTTTGTTCAGAATTATGGAAAGATTACAACACCTCTCACTTCTCTACTTAAAAATAATTCTTTCACTTAGACTCACACAAATGATCTAGCCTTTGAAGCATTGAAGGTGGCTATGTGAACTACTCTGTTCTTCGCCCTTCCTGATTTCACAAAGACCTTTTTCCTAGAATGTGATGCCTATGGGAGAGGAATTGGAGTGGTCCTTATGCAAGAGGGGAAACATTTGGCCTTTACAAACAAACAATTGTCAAAACTCCATTTGGGTGAATCAGTATATGAAAAGGAAATGTTGGCTATTATGCATTTAGTGGATCTCTAACGCCCTTATCTCTTAGGGAAACCCTTCCAAATTAAGACAGATCATCAAAGACTCAAGTATTTTCTGGAGCAACGACCTTCCTCTCTGAAGAAAAATAAATGGATAAGTAAGCCCTTTGGATATGATTACAAGATCATTTAAAAGAAAGGTAAAGAAAATGTGATTGTTGATGCTCTTTCTCAAAAATATGAAGATGAAGGGTCCCTATTCTCCCTATCCTTCATTATACCATATTGGCTCCAATTTGTTCACCAAGAATGGCTACAAGATCCTAAAATTTCGCATCTAATCCAAAAATCGCAAGACAATTCTACAGTTTTCCCAAGGTACTCTTGGAACAATAATGAGCTTTGCTACAAAGGTCGTTTGTATTTAAGTAGATAGTCACAAATTAAATCCATGTTGATGTCTAAGCTTCATGCTACTCCCATAGCTAGGCACTCAGGGTTTACCAAAACCTATGACAGGGTCAAACGTTCTTTTTTTTGGGATGGTATGAAAAAGGACGTTTTCACTTTTGTGGAAGAATGTGATGTTTGTCAACATAACAAGGGAGAAACAATAAAATTCCCTAGCACACTCCAACCTCTTTCGATTCCACCCATTATTTGGAGGTACATATCTATGGATTTCATTGTGGGATTACCTAAATCAGGCAATAAGTTAGTCATCATGGTGGTAGTTGATTGTCTTTCTATGTATGCGCATTTCTATGATCTTCAACATCCATTTATTGCATCCATTGCGGATCAAATTTTCATGGATCATATCTTCAAGCTTCATGGCATGCCTCATTCTATTGTTTCTAATCGAGACCCCACTTTCACCAACAATTTTTGGAAAGAACTGTTCAGGCTACATGGCACCCAATTGCATCTCAACACCTCCTATCATCCTCATACTGATGTAAAACTAAAGTTGTCAGCAAGCATTTGGAGAGTTATTCGAGGTGTTCCTCCTCTGAAAGGAAAAATCAATGGGATCCATGGTTACCATTAGTTGAATGGTGGTACAACACTTCTTACCATACAACTACTCGCATGAATCCTTTTGAAGCAATATATGGAAAAAATCCACCTTTCGTTCTCTCCTACATGCCAAGTGTCTCAAAGGTTCAGGGGGTTGACAAAACACTTACAGTTCAAGAAGCTATTCTTCGTAACATCAAAGAGAATTTGTTCATGGCTCATAATCACATGAAGCAACAAGTCTATCAAGGTCATTCATAACGTCAATTTGTTGAAGGAGACCAGGTATTTCTTTGACTTCAACCTTATAAACAAACTTCACTCAAGGCCAAACATTGTTAGAAACTGGTGCCCAAATTTCATGGTCCTTATATAGTTCTCAAGTGCATGGGATAGGTGGAATATCGGTTAGCTTTGCCTAGTTCTTCCAAGCTCCATCATGTTTTTCATGTCTCCTACTTAAAGAAGGTGATTGGAACTAAGTGCCAAACTCAAACCATCATTCCTGAGTTGGATGAAGAAGGATCCATTTGGTTGGAACCACAAGCCAATTTGGACCAGCATGAGCGTCATCTTCGTCAGAGCACCATTAAGGAAGTGTTATTCTAGTGTAAAGATACAACTCCCACAGATGCCACCCGAGATCCAATTAACATTTTGCAACAATTTCCTCATCTCAAGACTTGAGGACAAGGCTAATTTTAAGGGGGAGGGCATGTTAGGTACCTAACCTACCTAACCCCTCAAGTGGGTAGAATAATATATTTCCATGTTATAAAGGTCAATATTAATAAGGCCTAGCAATAAGGAGGAATAAGTCAATTGTAAGAAGACCTAATAGAAGATTCTTCTTCTAGAAGGATCTTCCTCTATATTGTTCTTTTGGATAGATAAATTTAGTATAAATAAGAGTAGCGGGTATGAGAAGTTTTTTCTTAGATATTATTGTAATAGAAATCTTTTCTGTTGGAGGATTTCCCCTTGAAAAGAAAGTGAACATTTATATCATTAATCAAGGTTCTTTTTCTCTTATTATTCTGGTATTGTACGGGTTATATAATTGTTGTTCTTCCATTTCTAGCTAAAATATTTATGTTTTGCATACTATTCTATATCTGGAATACTACAACTATCTTCTTATCTTTTCCCCCTTTCCACTTCTTCTTCCCCTCCTTGGAATATTCCTGATGCTATTTTTTCTTCAAACCACTTAGTTTTTGGGCCTCCTTTTGTCCTATGTTTTCCAAGTATTTCATTTTTACACATGTCTCATCCATTGTCCTTGGCCTAAAAAGAATCACTTGATTTCATAGATGATTTTGTAAACCCACCAGATATTTTAGGAGTACATATAGGTTCTTGGGAGAGATACCCAACATGATGGCCATAGTTCTAAACTTAGTTCTCTACTCTTGTACACTCTTCCCTTGTCTTTTCTTGAAGTAGTTCCACCGGATACATTAGTACTCTACATACTCGATAGGGTAAAATTGGGACTTGATGATGGTTTTGAATTCCTCCCACCTAGTTATTAGTGGACCACCCTCTAGCCTAAGTGTTTCCATATGGATTTCCCACCAGGTTAAAGCATGTCCATCTAAGTACAATCTAGCAAATGAAATATTTTTCTCCTCATCTATATGGTGAATGCTAAAATAAACTTCTAGTTGTTTCAACTGATGATTCAATTTTAATGCATATATCTCATCTTTGTATGGTTTTATGTACACTTTCACTTCCATGTTGAATAGGGACTATGAAGGGTTCAAGACACTCAAACTTGGATGCTCTTTATCAGACTCTTTCTGTGACTCCTTTCCCGATTCCTCTTGATATCCCAATTTTGCGTCTAATCTAATATCTGAGTTAGAGCCTCCATCATCTCCAAGCGGTCCAAGCTTGCTTGCTAAAGCCTCCATGAGGAGGTTCATATTTTGATTGATGTCAGAAAATTGTGCTTCCAACCTCTCAAATATCTCTTTTATTGGATCTCGAGGGTTGTTATGAATAGACCCATCTTCCATGGCTACAGTTTTTATGACTTCTCTTTAAGTTGATTCCTATATCATGAAACTTCCCTCAAATACCCAAAAGAAAAACTTGCTACGATACCAATATGATATGTAAACTATCGTAGATATTCCACTAGAATTGCTTTTCACAATAGATATAATAAAATACTAAAATATTCACTGTTACGGTTAATTTTCCTTTAGATCTCAGACTCTTTGATTACTAGTTTTCTTCTTAAAAAAATGAATGAAATAGTTCAAATATGAAAAATAGAGAACATAAATAAATACACAAACCATCCACAAACAGAGAAAAGATATGACACGGGAAACACAATATGGGAGAAAACCAAGCTATCAAGTGAGGCTATTATACTATCTTTTCTTTGGTATAGAAATGAAACAAGTACAAAGAAAGAGGCACTCTTTGTGGAGTTTCCAAAACCTGTGGCCTATATGGCTACTACATAATCTCTCCTCCTCTATTATTCTCAGAAAATACCACTTGTGAATGTTTTGTTAATATATAGAACAAGATAAAATGCAAAAGAATGGAGCCCCTTCTTCTCCTAGTGGCTCGGTATTTAACATATCCCTATAGCCACCTAGGGGTAGGTTTTTGAATTACTCAACCCTCAATTGTGGTAGGCTTTTGAACCTTCTAGAATCTTCTTTAATTCCTCACATGGCTATCCATGTATGCATGATTAAATGGGGATGATGTGTGATCCAGGTGGATATTGGTGGCCACCCATCTTTTCCAACTGGCTCAAAACATTTTTTTGGAAATTTTGGTAATTTACTATTTTTAGCAGTTTTTCGGGTCCTGAAACTTTAAGAGCCGTTTTGAGGCCCTAAATGACATTTTTTGGGAAAATGGGGAGAAAAATTAAAGTTCCTTCGTTGTTTCTCCCAAAATTAATATCCTCGACGATACCTTTCCAACAAGATATCGTGCGCCTAAAACGAAGATCGTATGCAAAACTTATGACCCTGGGAAGTTGATGTACTAACTTACCCAAATGGGGCCCACATGAATTTTGGTGCTTCATCTCCTAGGGTTAGGTTTTTGGATGTATAAGGTTTTTGGCATTCTAATTCATTTAAAAAAAGGCCTTTAGATCCTCATTGTAATCATCTTCTTACAAATGAGCACAACCGTCGCATCTCTTCTCAGAGATAAGCCACCACCATTCCAACAAGCTTGTTTTCCACTGCATTTTACAGTTTCAACTTATTTCCTTACTGAATAGAAAACCAATTTTACTGTATCTATGATATTTTGTGTTAAGCACCTGTTAATAGTCTTTAGTCATTTCATTCTGCTCACAAAATCTAGATCAGTGGTATCATAGCGGTATGTGCCTTGTCATCTTAATGCATGTCCCCAATGAGGTCGGAGTACAAAGAGTTGGGTCTCGAGCTTGTTTCTCTTGAGGAAAAAATCTCTCACACGCCCAAGCAAACTCTCATGGCAAGAGGAAAGAAATATGACGAGACAGGATATCCTTTCAAAATGTTACTTGAGGAATCCCTCACGCAACAGAGGAATGAGATGATGGATATTTTTGCATAAATCCTTCAATGGCTACCAACAAGTGACACATCTTCTTTGAGTGGGGGCACCGCCCCCTTCAAGGTACAAATAAAATTTGATAATCCTATATTTTAAGGTTAGATAGACGTAGATGTTGTAGACAAGTGGTTGAATCTACTAGAAGGGTGTTTTTATGTCCATAACTTTTCAAATAGAGAAAATATTACTTTTGCGCTCCTCAAAGTCGTTCCCCATGTCAAAGATTGGTGGGAAGATTTCTGTGAGAAAAAGGAAATAGAGGAAACCTCATTATTTATAGTCACGACCACCTAAGGATCCTTCAAGGATGTTATTAAGGAGCAAAACTACCCTTTCGGAAGTTATGACGAATTGTATACTAGATGGACCACACTGCAACAAGAAAGAGACCAAGGGGTGCCAAATTTCACAAATATCTTCCATACCTTGCACACCAAGCTGGGTATCAAATATATAGAGTGACATATGGTGCTCAAGTATCACAGTGCTCTGCATAGATACATCCAGACTGAAATGGAATTTCTGGACATCTCATCCTTCAGTGCGGCCTATCAATATGTCATCAAAATTGAGCAGAAGCTCAAACAAAAGATGCAGCAATTTGGGCCTAGGAAACCCACACATCAAAATCCAAGAAAGGGCATCCCCAACCCATAGAACAAAGGAAAAAGAAAATATGGACAGTATTAGGACAACCAATCCAAGCCACAAGCAAACAAGGACATTGGAAAGACAAATAAAGACAGCAAGAAGTGGTGCGACTTCCATAAGAGCCCTTGGCATAACATTGTTCACTGTCGCTCAAAGAAGTCATTGGTGGCTGAAGTGAAATCCTATGAATCAGATGCAAGTTATGACTCTGAGTCAGAACCAAAAAGTAGAAGATAGATCATTGACACATAACCCAGTTCCACTGTTGCTACCACGAATATCTATCCTAGTGAACCAGACGAGCCAGAAGAAGGAGAATGCATCTTCCATTCAGAGATGTGGGTAAAAGGCACCTCGCTTCACTTCATCATTGATAGTGGTAGCCAGAAGAACCTCATATTAGTAGAGGTCATTAAGTGGCTGATCCTACCAACAACACCACACCCACAACCCTACACCATTGGATGGCTCTACCAAGGAAATGATCTCCGCGTCAGGCAATAGTGCCATCTGTCATACGACATCAAGCCCTTCAAAGACGAGGTATTGTGTGATGTTTTTCCTCTCTAATTTTGTGATGTTATTTTGGGCCAAACTTATTTATGAAATTTTCATGTTGTATATGATTCTAGGCCTCGTAGTGTTATTATTACTTTGAATATGAAATTGTACAGGATACTTGAGGCAGTCCCACCTAGTGTTATTTCCTTGATCTCTGCTAAGCAATGCATGAAGGTCATCTCTCAGACAAGAAAGTTTTTCTTCTTCGTGATTCTCTCTCAGAATGAGCGAAAGATCATAGCCAAATTTGGGGTCTCTACGGTCAACCTCTCCACATAATATAATAAAGTAGATAAGGTCATGGAAGAATACTCAGATATATTATCCTCACCTATCGGGGTACCTCTACACTGCCAGGTCAAGCACACCATCAATCTAACCCCTGATTCACCACTACCCAATGGGTCAGTCTACCACTACTCTCTATTAGAGAATGAGGATATCAAGAAACAGATCCAAGAACTGGTCCACAAGGGGCACATCCATCCCAAATCATCACCTTGAGGGAGCCCAATCATGCTGATACAGAAGAAAGATGGAACCTGGCAACTCTCCATTGATTACCGGGATATGAATAAAATCACAGTCAGAAATCGGTACTCAATTCCCTGAATCGACGACATCCTTGATCAACTCACAGGGGCCAAATACTTTAGTGATATTGATTTGAATTCTGTCTACCACCAGGTCCCAATAGAATAGACAGATGTATGGAAGACTTCCTTCAAGTCAAAGGAAGGCCTTTTTGAATGGTTGGTCATGCCCTTTGGTTTGAGAAATGCTCCAGCCACTTTCATGAGGATGATGGAAGATATCATGTGACCATTCACCAATACTTTTGTAGTGGTGTATCTGGATGACATTCTCATTTACAGCAAGACTTGGGCCAAAAACTTGCAGCATATTCAACAGGTTCCACACACCCTGCGATAGCACAAGATATACACCAACTTGGAAAAATGATATTTTGGCATGGACAGGGTTCATTAACTAGGCTACATCATTGATAATCATGGCATACATGTACATCCAGCCAAGATCCAAGTCTTTCATGATTCGCTAGCCCCAACCACACTCACTGAGCTTTGGAGCTTCTTGGGCCTTTCCAATTTCTACCACAGGTTCGTGTTGGGATTCTCCCATATTGCGTGGGCCCTCATCCAAATAACTAGGGGTGGTGGTAAGGAGAAATTTGCATGGGTCTGGTCAGAAAAATAAGCATTCAATGATTTGAAGCAAGGATTGTGCTCATCCCCAGTACTTTCACTACTAGACCTGTAGCAGCCCTTTGAGATCGAGACAGATGCTTCAGACTATGATGTGGGTGTCATTATCACTCAGCATGACTACCTCATGGCCTATCATAGTGAGACACTATCAGATGTTATTCTTAACTACCCTACTTATGACAAAGAAATTTAGTCCATTGTGAAATCCTATCGCCAGTGGAGACATTACATTCCTTGGAAGGAGACAGTCATCCACACTGATCATAAGACATAAGGAAAATTGCAGAATGTCCGCCATCAAAAGTGGTCCACATACTTGCAGCAATTCCACCTCAACATCAAGTATAAAACAATAAGCACCAACTGTTTCGTTAATTTCCTTAGCAGACTGCCAGTCATGACACTCACCACGGTGCTAGAATCTTGCGGCCATGAGACCTATGGATTTCCCCATCTCTATGAGATGGACCTGTACTTTGCCACCACCTACACAATGTTGGGTGCAAACGCAGTTGTTGATAATTTCCATCTTCGGGATGGGTTGTTGTGTCGTCTAGGCCATATCTGTGTTCCATAAAGAGAGCAAGAAAAGATGATCTGGAAAGCCCACTATAGTCCAGTGGCAGGACACTTTGGCATCAAAAATACAGTGGAGATGCTACAGAAACATTTTTACTGGCCGAAACTTCGATAGGAGGTGAAAAAGTATATCAGGTCCTGCATTGCATGTGCTATTGCCAAACCAACCACTAGGAAATAGGGCCTATCCACCCCTCTTCCTACTCCTGACAGGCCATGGGAATCTATCTCAATAGACTACATGTTGGTCCTCCTATCCACCAAGAGGGAAATGACTTTTTTTTGTGGTTGTTGATCACTTTTATAAGATGGCAATTTTGGTTTCCTGCAAGAAGAGCATCACAGCAAAGGCCACTGCCAATATATTCTTTGAATGAGTCTGAGTACATTTTGGAATCCCACAAACCATTGTATCAGATCAGGACAGTCAATTTCTCAACACATTCTGGTGGAGCCTTTGGTCATTGTTGGACACCAAGCTCACCAAATCCACGACGTTCCACCCCTTGATAGATGGCCAAATTGAGGTCGTAAATCGAATGATTGTGCATATCCTTCGCATGTATAATTCCAAGAACCCTTACACATGGGATGACATCCTTACCTATGTCCATCATAGCTACAACTGAGCCCTGCATAGCTCAACTGGCCACATCCTTTTTCAGGTGGGCTTGGGATTCCAACCATTGGGTAACATAGATGTTGCACTTCCCATTGCGGTCACCTTGACCGACTCATCTCCTGCTCCTACTGAAGCTAAGAAAGCCACCTTCTTCATTGAGTGGATCCAACACATCTGCTAATAGGTTCAGGATATCCTATAGAAGTCCAATGAAAATTACAAGCATCGTCGTGATCAACATCAGGTGCCATATATGTTTCAGGTGGGCGACAAAGTTTGGTTGCACTCGCAGAAAGAACGCCTTACAAGACCCCATCGGAAGCTTCAGCCACTCCTTTATGGGTCGTACACCATCACCAAGGCTTTGCAGGATAATTATTTTGAGCTCAACATTCCTCCTTTCCTTGGCCTGCACCAAGTGTTCAATGTGGATCTCCTTCGCCCTTATTTCCCACCATTATTGGACACTTCAGAAGTAGAAGAACAACTGACACCAATAGAGCTCAACCCCAATTGCATACAACAAGAATCTAGTGATCAGATTTTGGACACACAGATCAAGGGAACTCGACAACAAACGATCTAGCTTTATCGAGTCATCAAAGCAGGGCAGCTCCTGCACCAAGGCAAGTGCCTCACCCGGGGCCAAATTCAGCAGAAATTTCCTCATCTGATTGGGGAATTCAACACAATGGAGACCATTTCTTCCTAAAGAGGGAGGATTTATCTAGGTGGATATCGGTGGATTTCATATCAATAGGACTTGGGGTGATGGCCTCTTAGCAAGGGGGTAGAGATCATGCTTCACTTTCTTTCTTGGTTTTTGGACTTTTCTTTTCTTGTCTGTTTCTTTTCCTTACATTTTGAATTATGTCTTTTTCTCTTTCTATATCATTTTTTTAATACATTTTCATCAACCTCAAGCATTGAATCCCTTTCTTGTCATCGGATTATGAAGCATGGAACTTTTTGGAAAACTCGTAACAATTAAGATAAAATAAAGTACAATGGAGAAATCAAATTAGCAATATGCTAAGCATGGTAAGGGATATGGACATGATACCCCATTAAGGCTCCCTGGCAGTACAAATTTTCCCAAGAATGAGAATACTTGACTAGGAGATGATGATGACCACCAAGGTGAAACAAGGAAAACAATATAAATTCAAATCATCATGATTAATCATCCAACTCAACCCCTTATCACCATTTTTATCACACAAATAATTGAGATTATCATTCGATATGAAGTGTCAAAACAATGTACCTCAGTATGTGATGCACCATGTCAACTCAAATGAGTGATTTCAGCATGTCATGGAAGTGTTATACCATAAATTGTCACATCAATTTCATTTGTGAGATGGATTAGTCCTTTTCCTTAGCTTGAAAAATTAAATCACATCCTCCTTCATCAAACT
>ML782914.1:1375208-1393090 GCA_009831015.1 Picea engelmannii
AGCTTATGACACCTATTTTAGCTATTTCTAGCTTTTTTTGACTAGAATTTATATGTTGGAAATTCTATATATTCACCTCCTCTCTTCTTTTTGAGGATGGTTGCTCATGTATATTCATTTTTTATTAATATAATTCTCTGATTCATGGAGCAAAAACTTTCTCTCATCTCTTGAATATTATCAAATTGTTTGTGTTCAATTTAACTAGAATTCTAGATCTATCGGGGTTTCTACAGGAATTCTACATGGTATCAGAGCTAGATTGAATCTAGTGGATTGTACATGGTTTTATTTGTAGGTATAGATCATTAGGAGGTGCAGCAATCAGAAATGGATCATCTCTCTCATCCCATAAAACTCATTCTAAATCCTTTCAATTACTTCGAATGGAAGACAGACATCTCTCTGCTCCTCCGAAGCAGCGGGCTTTACTGGGTAACAATGGGAATGGAGAAAGAACCGATTGTTGCAGTGGAGAAGATAAAGTATTTCAATAAATTAGATGAAGCAATTGGGCTTATATTCCTATCAATTTCTAGATATCTCCTCTTTCATTCCAGTAGAGCCACTACTCCCGATGTGGTCTGGACCTCATTGGAAGGACTATTCGGCAAGCAGGATGCAATGAGAGTGCATCAACTGGAGAATGAACCCATATCCCTGAGTCCAATTCATTTCAGCAACCTGCAAGAATTATTCACCAAGTTCAAATCCCTCCTCATTGAACTTAATGCATGTGGAGTCATGAAAGAGGAAGAACAACTCATCCTTTCAATTCTCTCGAAATTAGGCCCTGAATATTCTGTATTTGTGTTGTCTTTTCAAGCATCTAAATTGACTCAGGAAAAATGGAAAATGCCTCCATTGAATGATTTCATTGCAGAATTGACTCAATATCAAGCTAAGTTAGTCCAAATGCATGCCATCAAGCATTCCAAGAACCAATCACTTGCGACTACTAATGCTCCAAAGAGCAGTGGAAAAGACAAGAAAAAAGGAACGGGTAAATTTCCTAAATCAAAGAAGGAGAGATCTGCACAGTATTCAAATAACTCTTTTGAGCCTAAGGGTAAGAAGAAGAAGGAAAGAACACTTTTCATATACTTTTACAAAGGTTTTCATCCCAAATAAAATTGCATGAGGAAGACTATTGATGAGATAGCTAAGCAATTGCAACAACACAATCTCACGGTGCCCGAAAATGCAAAGAAGAAAGATGATAACAGAACAAGAGGAAGAGCACGAGATGTTCATGATTTAATGGCTGTCACATCCACTCCATTATATTGGATCCTTGATTCAGGTGCATTGAACCATATGGCTGCATCAAAAGATGAATTTTCCTACATCGAAGAAAGCACCAGATCCCCAATTTACTTGGGAGATGCCACACCCGCAAAGGTGTGCGGAGAAGGAATTGTTGATATTCAAGGGGGATTATTCACAAATGTGCTTCATGTTCCCTTGATGTCTAAAAATTTTCTCTCAATATATCAGATCACTCATTCCATCTCTGGAAGGAAGGTGGAGTTCACTCTGGACTCCGCAGTGATTACCGACATTTCCACAGGCTCACAACTTGCACATGGAATTGCATATCACAGTTCTCGTTTGTATTTATTCTCCCACTTTGTTCCTAAATCTATTAGCACTTTATTTCTTTCAAAATCTAATGATATCATAAATTTATGGAATGAAATATTTGTCCATATAAACTATAAGTACTTGCATCAACTTAGCAAGGAAAACATGGTAGAAGGATTGCCAGCTATTAAATTCACAAGCGGTGTATGTCAAGGATGCATTCTTGGCAAGCATCTAGAGAAAAATTTTGACAAAGGGAAGGAACAGAGAGCTTAGTCACCTCTTGGGTTGATTCATAGTGACATCATGGGCCCATTCCCACAGCCTTCAATCAGTAAGGCTCGATATGTACTCACCTTAATAGATGATTTCTCTCACTTGGGTATTTTTTTTGAAATTAAAATCAGAAGTATTTGAATGCCTTATAGAATTTAAAGAACTTGCCGAGAATGAGTCTGGGCGTAAGATTAAGATACTCTGTATTGATAGTGGGGGGGAGTATGTCAACAAATATGTGCAGCAACTTTGTATTGATACAGGTATACAACTACAACACACAGTGCCATATACACCACAACAGAACGGTGTTGCGGAGAGGAAAAACCAGTCCTTAAAAGAGATGGCCAATTGTATGCTACAGTCGAAATAATTATCTCCCAAGCTATGGGTTGAAGCTATTAATTGTAAAACATACATTCAGAACTGATTTTCTCACAAATCACTCAAAGGAACCACTCCTTTTGAATGTTGGACCAGTAAGAAACCGAAAGTGTCGCACTTTCGTATTTTTGGTTCATGAGCATGGGATCACATTCCGACAGATAAGAGGAAGGCTTTGGAGCCTCAAAGTGTTGGAATGCATATCTGTTAGATATCCTAAAGGTGTCAAAGGATATATATTGCTAGACTCTCACACTGAAAAGTTCATTCTATCTCGAAGTGTGAAGTTTGAAGAAGAATCATTGCATGATTTTTTAGA
Organism: Picea engelmannii; assembly: GCA_009831015.1. NCBI lineage: Eukaryota > Viridiplantae > Streptophyta > Pinopsida > Pinales > Pinaceae > Picea > Picea engelmannii. Next base: position 1,377,772 of record ML782914.1, read on the forward strand.
AGACCCTGCCGAGGAACCGCTTGTTGTCACTGATGAGGAGGAGTTAGAAAATTCTTCAAGCACTTCAGAGAAAACATCAGAGAAGGCTTTTGGTTCTGATATAGAGGACGAGGAGCAGGTCATGTCTGCTCCAATTCAGTTGCCAACTTGGGCAGAGAAAACCCTGCAAGATGCGGGTGAACTAGTCGGTGATCCTATGGATACAAGAAGAACTAGATCACAGTTTTTTGGGGATCCTCAAGCCCTGGATACCACAAAACCTTTCCTGCCCTTACATTTCTATATGAAACTTGGTTCAGATCCACAGTCACACTTTGAGGCTGCTGGAAACCCACTTTGGGAGGCTGCCATGGATGAAGAGTACTATGCTCTTATGGACAACAACACATGGGACTTGGTTCCACTTCCGAAAGGAAGAAAGCTTGATCGATGTCGATGGATATATCGAACAAATATTGCTGCAGATGGTGTGATCAACAAGTACAAATCTTGACTTGTCACAAAAGGATACTCACAGGTACATGGCATAGACTTCACAGAGACATTTGCACTTGTTGCAAAAATGGACTCCATTCGACTAGTTTTGGCCATTGCCGCTTCTCATAGATGGGAAGTTCATCATGTGCATTACATCCATGAGCTGATCCATGACATTGTAGGAGTCTTTAAATAAAAAATAATTACATTAATGACATTGTTTTTTTCAAAAATAGGAAATTACTAAGCTATTGAACGCTTAACCCATGATTCCTTTTCCTTAAACATAGCACCATAATCTGTAGTTTTGCCTAAAATGATAAATGAAATTAAAGTTTAGATAATAATACAAAAAATAATTTAAATAGATTGGCTACAAAATCTTTTGATTCTGTAGCTAGTCTCAAAATAAAAAATAAAATCAAAAGTAAATCTATCTATTATTTCTCCAACATAATCAAATATAAAAAAATCAAAACAACTATTTACCATTTCAGAGATTTGATAGAGAGGCATCTGATAAGTACGAATTTATAATGGTGTTGAAATTTGTTGAGTTTTTAATAATTATGTTACTAGACCGCTTAATTATCTTGTTAGCCATGTATGCATTCGATCGAACATAGGCTTTCAACTCATCATTCTCCCTCTTGAGCAATTAATATTCCGCTACCATTTGGTTCAATTGTGCCTAAAGATAGGGGACTTCTCGGTAATATCTCTCAATCCAATCAAAACAATTTTCATAATGAACCAGTTCTATTGTAGGCAATGGTCGAGCATGTTTTGCAGAGGGTAATTTAACCTGTCCTATGATTTGTTTCAGATCATGTTGTATACAGGAGAAACCATCTTGTTTATTTAGGAACGGTGGGAGATCAGAAATGAAATCAAACTGTGTTGTACCAATATTGATATCGTTCCCTAGAATCCGGTCATTGACATCCTCTTGAGCAATAAAATATTTGATCTCATCCTCAAAAAAATGATCATCGACCTCGATCACAAGGGTCGATTTCTCATTATCACGCTGTTGATTTCTCAATTTTCTAGAGAGGATTCAGCCTGGTCTCTTATTCATAAAATTTACATCTGGACTACTTTGTTTCTTATACCTGCCCTTTTTCTTGACAATTGATTTGTTTAAAACAACCTGAATCAATTCATGAGTAGGAACAGGAGGAATCCTATCCTTTAAATCATCTAAAACTTCTTCCAAAGACTTTCTGGGAATAAAATCGCATCATGGCTTCTTGCCTTTGGATGGCTTCTAGATAGAAAAAGGGGTTTGATCTATGGATGCAGGGTTTTTTTGTATATTCACATATAGTTTTTCGATAATGGGGTTAGATCGACAGGGACTGTGGGTTTCATCGAGATGTAGAGGTAATCCAGTTACATTTTCGAGTAGGGTAAAATTATTTCTAAACAAGAAATTTTCCGAACTGTCCCCAGTTTTAGACGTATGCAAAACCACGAGGATTCGGATGAGGGAATGGTGGAACAAGATTGACTATGGGTTTATTTTATGTCTCTGATAGAACTTAGCCATTTTCTACAGACTCATGAGCAGATAAAAAGGAATATTCAAATTGAAACCTAGAAAAACAATCAGCAAGTGGACATGATACAAGAAGACCAGACAATATCTACCTTCACAGGTAATAAATTTATTAAGCATTAAGAGAAATCCATGCCATCGTGGTTTAAAAAGAAAAATTGGTGTACCTTTTGGACAACAATGCGATTTCTTGGAGGACATGAGTAAATGCCAAGGCAAGCCTTCGATTTTGATGTTCTTAAACCATCGTTCTCCCTCTTGGGATAGTCCTATAGCTTTTGTGATGGAAACTTCAGTCCCCTCTAATTGCAAATCCCCAATATTATCCCAGTTGCCATCAAAATGTTGAGCGAAATATTGGGCTACAGAGAGGTTGAAACCCTCAAATCATTTGATGAAACCATCCCAGCCATATGCCACAAGGCCGTCCATGGCATCGTCATGAGAGAGGAGAGCCTACGAACCAATGGGCTCGATCCTCACCACAAGCACCATTGATATAGTAACATAGAAACAACAAGGGTAGTGAGAGGTGGGTTGTGTTCTCCAACACATGAAATGTAGGATGAGGTTTTCATAATCGGGAGAAACCCGATACCTAAGGATTCGAGAAGCTACCATAACAACCATTTGGAGCATTGAGTGGGTAGTAACCCGAGGATGCATAGAACAGGAAACCACTCTATGAAATGAATGCCAAACCCAAAGCACCAAAACTTACCACTTGCAAAAATGAATACAGGTCTGAGCTATGCAAGACAAAGAGGTGATGTTTGAAGGTAAGTGTGTCAGTCCTGTACCAGGACGACGAGACCATGATACAACTACTAGGTGTAGTATTCATATTTTGAATTAACCCAAAGTTATGCTAGTTGCACAATCAAGCATATGTCTATGTGAAAACCAAATAATCAAAGATATAAATGACTAAGTCATATCCCACAAGATGGATAACTCAAGTGTTATGGTAAGGTGTCAACCAATAAAATGATAAATTCAAAATGTTTAGGGTTTATAAGAACATTAGATGCCCAATATGTTATCCAACTTGCAAAATAAAAACCCATAAATTGTATAATTCCCTAAACAAGGAGAGCGATAAATCAAATTAATAAGAGTGATAAATCAAAATAATGAACTCATACAAACAACTAGTCCAATGAATTTTTTCAAAACTAAAGATGATAAAAAAATTTGCAAGGAGAAGGAGGAAGCTACAAAAAAAATTATCCCTTGAAGATGACCTTTAAGAATGATAAAATTGACATGAATTGTTGGCTTCCAACAATGGCGACACACTGGGAGAAGTAGTTATCTTTGCATCATCAAAAAATTATATCAGGGAACATATGACTCAGAAATAATTATTAGAACAATTAAATGACAGATCAAGCATTTCGATAATAACTCAGAAAAATAACACAATCATAGTATTGGATAGATTTTTGTCCAAAAATTGTAATCCGATATCTCGTTTTGATAACAGGGATAACAATTATTATAAAGATAACTCCAATACCGTTAATAGGGCCACTGCTACTAGTAGACGTCTATAGCCTCGACAGGGATGTCATTTAACCCACTCTAGTACTCCTATCCCATCCAAGATTTGTCCATTTATGATAAAAGCATCATGATATCTGATCAATTTAATAAAACATACTTGAAGATCTTCAAACTTGACATTGCTTCACTACCACCAAGCCTGTTTAGTACCTCGATGAAGTTTTCTTGGTATCATGTGTGCATTTACCCACTACCAGAAGACCTGTTCAATATCCCGATGGGTTTACACAGAAATCCCACACATTACAGTGCTTCCAACTCTCTAAAAAAGTTTATAATATTTTCAGAAACTTTGTGATATCAAGAGAGGGGGGTGATACTGAATATCTCACAACCAGCGAATGATAGGATCGATATTTAAGAATATTTTATCGTTCTTTAGGAACTGATAACTTTCATCATAATTTGGACATTTTGATTTCATTTAAGAAATCATTTCTGGGATGGGAACGCACTATGAGTTTCTCTTATTAAAACAGGGACGTTGTTAGAATTTTTTTAAGATAATCGTCTTTCCCTGAGATTTTAATGAAAATCAGGAACAATGACTGGACAAAACATTACCTTAACTAATCTAAGTTTAGAACTTAATGTTCATATGCTTTGAACTGTTATCAACTTTTTCTAATGAAAAATCCAATTCCCCTTAATAATGAATTTATGATTCAGATATAATCATCCTAGAAACACAAAAAAAACACGCAAAATGAAAAGAATAAAAAACAAAAACAAAAGAAAATGTAAACTAAATATTTACAAGGGGGTGGATCTGATTTTCTCAAGTGAAGTATTTTTTCAGATACTAGACATTCATTGGAAAAGTGTCTGGCTATCCCTCTAAGTTGTGTAGCTGAAATAACTTGGACCCAATTTTTCAGAAATGATGAAAGGCCCCAACCACATGTTTTGGAACTTGGTATGTTCTCCTTTATTCTCGTGCGCTTTGTCCCATTTGAGGATCAAATCCCCTACATTAAAATTTCTTTCAGAGGACGAAATTGTATCGAACCATCTCTTTACAAGTTGTTGGTGTTGATCCAATTTCTATTTTGCCTGCGTCCTTACCTCTTCCTATTTTAATAAAGTGTTTATCTAGTTTTCTAGAGGAGGACATTCCTCTTCTTGAACTTTCTGCGACAATTGCAGTGAAGGAAGAAATACATGTGGGGGAAGGATGTATTATCTTCTGTAAATGAGGAAGAAGGGAGAATTACCAATGGAGGGTTTTGGAGTTACCCTATCAGCCCAAAGTGCTTTGTATAATGCAGTGTGCCAATTCTTGTGGTTTTCTGACACTGTCCTTTTTATAATCTTGATCAGATTCTTATTTGTTGACTTGGCTAAACCATTCCCTTGAAGGTAATAGCTGGCAAAGTAATTTATTTTAATACCTTTTTCTAAAGAAAAGACATTCATATCCAGGGAATAAAAATAAGTGGCATTGTCAAAAACCAAACATTCAGGAATTTTGAATCGAGTGATAATATGGGAGTTCAGAAACGACAATACCTGATTCATATTGACTACCTTTAATGGTAAGGCTTCAAACCATCTCGTAAAATAGTTTGTTTCTATGAGAATGTACTTGTGTTGCTGTGAGGAAGGGGGGTTGATTGGTCCTATAGTAATTAGGCCCCACTGCTAAAACAGTGTGTCTACTGTAACAAGATGCAAAGGAAAAGTTGTTTTTTTCACCCGTCCAATAGCCTTTTGACAAATTACACATTTGCGAGACAAAGTGTGAGCATCCTTAAACAAGGTAGGCCAGTAGTAACCATCCCTTAACACTTTGTGGGCAGTGGTATGTCCACCAAAATGACCCCCGACATCACCAGAATGAATTTCAGCTAGCACCTTTTCCGATTCCTCTTTTTCTAAGCAATGCAGAAAAACACCGTCAAAATTATTTCGAAATAATATATCATTAATTAATTGGAAAGATGCATATTTAATCCTTAGTGCTCTTCTTTTTTTTGGATCAAGATTACGAGGAGAAGTTCTGTGAAACAAATAAAATATGATATTCTCATACCATGAATTGGTCATAGTTTGTGCACAACAGATTTGTTTTTCATCATGCTGATTTGTAGTTGATGTATTCATTTGACTCTCTAAATTTTCAACTGAATCAACCACCAATTTACAAAGGCCTTGACCTCTAATGATTTGTGCAGGTATTATTTTGAGGTCATATTCCTGAAGCGATGTCATCCAATTTTCTCTTTTCTCTATCATCTCTTTCTGCACTAACAGATTTCTCACGGTAGGGTAAGGAACAACAATTTTTGTCCTGGATTTTAACAGGTAAGACCTGAAATTTTTTAACATCTTTAAAAATAGTGTATGCCTGTTGATATACCGCGGAGTAATTTAGCTATGCTCCTTTAAAGGAATATCTAATAAATGACATGGACATCTCATTGTTTTCAACATTTTTCTGTGTGAGTACATTGGCATAAGATCTGTCAGATGCAAAACTATATAATGTAAAATCTTAGGAAAAATCAGGGCTCATTAAGGAAGGTGCCTTGATTATGGATTTCCTGATAGAATCAAAATCTTGGCTGTCTTGTGATCCCCATCTGTATAAAACATACTTCTTTATCATATTTTGTAAGCGTCTGACCATTTCAAAAAAACATGGGATGAAACGTCTGACAAAATTAATTTTACCCAAAAAGGATTGCATGGCCTTTTTGGAAGAAGGTGGGGGAAGGTTGGAAATGGCTTGGGTTATTTCGGGATCAATTATCATTCCATCTTTAGAGACTATAAACCCAAGCAATTTCCCTTGTTCTACTGCAAATAATGATTTTTTAGGGTTGAGTGAAATGTCGAACTTGCGACATCATTTTAACACAACCCTAAGATGAGACATGTGGTATTTCTTGTTCTTAGAAAATATAGCGACATCATCTAGATAGACCACAGCTGACTGATTAATAAGGCCATGAAAATCAATGTCTATTGCCCTCTGGAAAGTGGCACCAACATTTATCAATCTGAAAGTAATTTTTCTGTAAGTGTAGGTGCCCCATGGGGTACGAAAAGTGGGTTTCAACCGATATGAAGGAGACATAAGGACCTGGTTATAACCTAAGAAAAAATCTAATAAATATAGTCTTTCATAACTAGATACTTGTTGCAGAATTTGTTGCATTAGAGGAACAGGGTAATTGTCTTCAGAGGCTCGGTTTAAATTGCAAAATTCGACACAAAGCTGGATTTTTCCACTCTTCTTCCTTACCGAGACTAATTAACTTGGATACCCATTGACTTTTCTGCACTAGAAGAATGATCTTGGCAGTAAGTTCTGCATTAGAAGAATGATCTGGATACCCATTGACTAATTAAGCTCCTTTTTTATGGTGGTTTCTAATTTAGGATGCATTTTCCACAATTTCTGTTGAAAAGGTTGGGTTTGGGGTTTCATCAAAATTACATGTTGTATTATATGTTTGGATCAAAAATTTTTAAATCATCGTATGTCCAAGCAAACACATCTTTGAATTCTTTGAAATTTTTTATAAAATTTGACTTTTCTTGTTCAGAACACCCCTTTCCCAGATTGATATTTTGAGGATGATCTCACGTTCCTAAATTTACAGTTTCGTACAACAATGAGGAACTATTTGTTTTGCAATTGAATACCCCTCCAAACTTGTCATGTAGGTCATTAAATTTTTCTAATCTAACAATAGATTTGGGGATAGAGTTTACCAGCTCGAATGATGATTCTGCAGATCAAGGATCGGATATTACCATGAAATATCAGAGGTTTTTGTCATGAGTGCTTTCATTGATTACTGCATCCTGGAAGGTGTCTTCCATATGCAAAAAATTGGTGATATGTTGATCTTCATAAAATACTCACCAGTTTATGATGTTGTTAGGAAGAGATGGCCTGAATAACAATTCGACCGAGAATGCGTCAGGAGAAAGACCTTTAGCAGGCAACAATTTAGAAGCAAAATTATCTAGTAAATTAGCTTCTAAATTACTCGACCTAGGAATGGAATTTAAATTAAAAGTGAGGAATTTGTGCATTAAACCCCATACCTCAGTTTGGTAATTCTTCAAATGTGGTGACAAACAATGTATTTCATTTCATACCTAATTGACTACGATTTCAGATTCACTGAATATTACCAATTTTTGCACGTCCATATCCAGTGCCTTCCTTAGTCCTTGCATAAGTGATTCGTATTTTGTTGTGTTGTTAGTACATTCAAAATCCAATCGACATGCAATAAATGTTTTTTTACCAGTGGGATTGATAAGGACACAACCAACACCTGGCCCTTCCTAGGATTTGGATCCATCAAAATATAAGGACCAGATTTGTTCTTCATTGGTAATGTTCAATGTACTTGACAAAGTTGTTGTCTGAGTATAAGTTGTTACTTCAGATTGTTGTTTTGGGTTGGTGATAAAGAAAATTTCAGTCATGAAATTACCAAAAAAAGTATTCATTCCCTGCGTCTCAATCGATTTTGCAACAATAATAAAAGGCTCATTTGGGTCATTTAGATCTGTCACAATGTACTTGAGGTAATGTTCTTTGTTTATTCTAATCTTGTTGGGCTGTCCATTTTCTAGCAGCCATAAATGAGACCAGTCAGTAGAAAAATATCCATGTAATGGTTCTGACCAATCTCTACTCAAAAATAAACCATACACTTCATGAATATAAAAAAAAATAATATCAATTACTTGGTGAACCTTGGGATTTGACGTTAATCTTATCAACACATTTTTAAGTTCACCAATAACTTTGAAATTAGTTCGATCTAACTGAATGATATTTAAATCATATGGTTTTACTTAAATGTTAATTTTATGACACATAGATAAAGGCACTACATTTGACGAGGTGCCAAAATCAACCATACAATTATGTACATTCCTATTAAAAATTTTGAAAGTTAATAAAAAAGGAGGCACATTTTTTCGTGAAGAAACAACAAAATTCTACTGATTTTTTTATGGTTGTACCTGAAACAATTTTATCTAAGTTTCCTACAGATTTTTATAATGTGTCCCTTTTATCTTGATTTTCGAATGATATGTTACACGGGACATCTTTAATTTTATTTGAGTCACTTTCTACTGATTTCTTGCTGATAAAATCATTCTTTTTATTATTTTCAGCAATGCTTTGGAGCATTTTCTGTAGGATAAGTGGAAATTTCAGCAATTCAAAAACTGAAATATTTTCCCTTAATTTTTTAATATCTTCAACTAAATCATAGTCTAAAACTAGAGCAATAGAATTTTGTCTTGTTTCAGTCTGCTTTGGCTATTTTGAAACCACATTTTTACTTGTTTCGGGTAAAGGTTTGTTTTGTTTTTTACTTCTATGTTATAGAGATGGACAATTTCAAAGTTTGCTTGAAATATGTTGTCTGACAAATGCCTGAAAATGAGAGGAGAGGATTCCTCCTCATCAGGTGTTTCTTCCTCACCTGCATCGTCATCATTTTCAGGAGGAGCAGAAATAGAGTTATCATGTGCTTCCAATATTGTTTGGAAAGAATATTGTAGACCTTCGGAGTTTAGACCTTCTATGGTTCGGTTTGGATGGTTTGGAGTAAAAGGTTTTCTGAAAGGTGGTATAAAGCCTCTTTTACTTGTAAGTGCCTCCTCACTAGATATTTTCAAGTCAATGACCTGATTGGATAATTTCTGGAAGGCTTTCTGTAAACTCTCCAAGTCTAATGTTTCTTGTTGATTTTTAGCTTGAGGAGGCCTAGTGAGGATTTCTATTTTCTTTTTAGAAGATGAAGTTGTTTCAACCTCACTACCTAGATTATCTTTTAAGATCATAATGTCCTTCTAAATTAGCACTACCTCCTCAAAGGCCTCTAATAATGTGTTCTTTTTGGACATTTTAACCCATATGGCTATATTGTTATGCAAGGCCTTAGTATAGTATGCAACAGTTATATTTTTTGTTGGCATTGAATCTACAGGGATTTATTTTTTTAACGTCAGAAATATCTAGTTGAAATCCTTAAATTTTTCTTTAGGGTTCATTTTCAAACTAGAGAGTTCCATTACTAAAACTTCCAGAGATTTATCGTCTCTGAATTTTTCTAGAAAATAGGTTTCAAACTTGTCCCAAGAGGCAATGGTCTGAGGTTGTTGTGAAAAATACCAGGTTGAGGCATTTCCCTCAAACGTGTAAGGGAATAACCTACACACAACATATTCTTGTTTGACACTTCGGAGTCTAACATCTAACATGAATTTCTTGATGTGATCCTCGGCTGATTGCCTCAAATCTGGATCAAATTTTGGCATCCATTTCTATGTATGTTTAGGAAATGGGTGTTGGGGTCCAGGTACTGCCACAACATCTTGATTGAGCCAAGGTATGGCTGGATTTTTTTTGTTTTCCATGGGAGTCAGTGGAGTTGAAGGTTGAGATGGTTTAGATGAGGAACTACCTTTGTTTGAGGATTCCCATCCTAAAGAAGGTGGAGAAGAACCAGGAGGGGATTGTGGGATACTAGATCCTCTAGCACCAAGGATAAGTGCTTCAGTAGTATTGGTAATATTACCACCTAAAGGGTTTCCAGGAAGACCAATGTCTTTAGGTTTTCCTTGAATATTTTTGAAATTAAGAGGGTGATTAAGTTGTCTACCAGGTTGTCTAATACAGGATAAAGCACTCTGAGTTCTTATGATGAACTGGCGAACAATTTCTTGAACGTCAATCCCTTGAGGAACTAGTATTATTGGTTCGACGGGAATTTCAGTGGCATTTGTTGACATAGTAGTTGATTCAAGTGTAACATTGGTGTCTAAGTGACTATGCGTCACGACAGGAGAACAATTGTTTTGGAGAGTTTTATGACCTCCACGTGCCATCAATGAATTTTAGGCCCTCCTTCTAGCGCCATTTGTTGACAGACATTTGTGACACACCATCAAGGAGAAGGATAGATCTAGACCAGGGCTGTCCAATTAACCCAAGTCATTTGGTATGATCTAACCTCACAGATTTTATGGCTCTGTTAGCCAACTAGGGTCCTAGAAACATTAAAGGAAATACACTGATTATATATATGATTCTAGAAATCAACACATTAATTACAAATGTTCAACTAAGAGTGTTAATGTACAATGATTATATACATTTTACAAGATTTGAATAAAATCTTACAAAAATAAATGTTTGAGATAAAGTTTCTAACAAGATTAAGTAAGAACATAAATATTTCTAATGTTAAACTAATAAATAATGAATGAATATGATTGTAATGATATCATGAAAATAGACAAAGCTAATTAACATCTAAATAATTAAATCATTATTCATTCATATATAAAAAAACTTTAAATAAAGGAAAACAATACATCTACTAACCTCTAGCTGATCAACAATAATAAACTAAGTTCATCGCTCTACGTTGTGTGATCTATTGTTTGTCATGTATTAAGTGGAAACCTATGACAAAAACAATCATAATACTTCCTGAAGAAATTCAAGGAAGTGTTTCATATTTTGGAGTGAATTTATAACAAAAAGATAAATAATTATATATCCTATGACCTCAAGATATCTAATAACTGAGAATGAAAGAAATCTCAATCTTGAGAAGTGGTATTATCAACCATTTAACATCAGAAGTAAACTCAAAAATACCTAAATAGTTGATCGACCACAAGTACAAATTAGGCCAAAAGATAATGGACAACATTGAGATAATCAACGATATAAAATATTATGTGAAGAAAAGTCTAAATCTAAATCAACACAAGTAACATTTCATATCAAATAAATTATAGGAGAATACAATGAAACAAACATTGCACAGTTTACACAGGTCTAAAGACAATAACAAACTGCTTTCTCATATCACTTCCAAAATTATACGTCCATTCTAAGGTCCATAAAAACATACCTTTAACACCAAGAAACAATGGTTATTTAAACATGTCTTGCATCTATTACCTCCTCTCATACAAGATAGAGGAAGATCTCTGAAAACAAGTTTGTTTTACAAAAATAGAATAACAAAATGTTACTCTTGTAGGAGTCTTTAAATAAAAAATAATTACATTAATGACATTGTTTTTTTCAAAAATGGGAAATTACTAAGATATTGTATGCTTAACCCATGATTCCTTTTCCTTAAACATAATACCATAATCTACAGTTTTTCCTGAAATGATAAAAATAAATTAAAGTTTAGATAATAATACAAACAAATAATTTAAATAGACTGGCTACAAAAGCTTTCGATTCTGTAGCTAGTCTCAAAATAAAAAATAAAATCAAAAGTAAATCTATTTATTATTTCTCTAACAGAATAAAAATAAATAAAATCAAAACAACTATTTATCATTTCAGATATTTGATAGAGAGGCATCTGATAAGTCTGAATTTATATTGGTGTTGAAATTTGTTGAGTTTTTAATAATCACATTACCAGACCGCTTAATTCTCTTGTTAGCCCTGTGTGCATTCGATAGAGCATAGGATTTCAACTTGTCATTCTCCCTCTCGAGCAATGAATTTCATACTACCATTTGGTTCAATTGTCCCTGAAGATAGGGGACATCCTGGTAATATCTCTCAATCCAATAAAAACAGTTTTCACAATGAACCGGTTCTATGGTAGGAAATGGTTGAGCCCATTTTGTAGAGGATAATTTAACCTGGCCTCTAATTTGTTTCAGATCATGTTGTATACTAGAGAAACCATCTTGTTTCTTTAGGAACGGTGGGAGATTAGAAACAAAATCGAACTGAGTTATATCAGTATCAATATTGTTTCCCAGATTCTAGTCATCGACATCCTCTTAAGCAATAAAATCTTTGATCTCATCCTTGAAAAAATGATCATCGACCTCGATCACAAGGGTCAATTTCTCCTTATCAAGCTATTGATTTCTCAATTTTCTAGATAGGAGTTGGCTTGGTCTCTTATTCGTAAAATTTACATCTAGACTACTCTATTTCTTATATGTGCCCTTTTTCTTAACAATTTAATCGTTTAAAACAACCTGAATCATCTCATGAGTAGGAACATGAGGAATCCTATCCTTTAAATCATATAAACTTCTTCCAAAGACTTTCTGAGAATAAAATTGCATCATGGTTTCTTTCCTTTGGATGGCTTCTGGATAGAAAAATGGTTTTGATCTATGGACACATGGTTTTTTTGTAGATTCACATATAGGTTTTCGATAGTGGGGTTAGATCGACTGTGACTGGGGGTTTCATCAAGATGCAAAGGTAATCCAGTTACATTTTCATGTAGGGTAAAATTGTTTCTAAAAATTTTCCGAACTGTCCCCAGTTTTAGACAAATGAAAAACCATGAGGATTCAGATGATGACATGGTGGAACAGGCTTGATTGTGGGTTTAGTTTCTGTCTCTGATAGAACTTAGCCATTTTTTGCAGACTCTTGAGTAGATAAAAAGGCATATTCAAATTGAAACCTAGAAAAACTATCAGCATGCTGACATGACACAAGAAGACCATACCATATCTACCTTCACAAGTAATAAATTGCTTAAGCATTAAGAGAAATCCATCTCATCGTGGTTTGAAAAGAAAAATTGGTGTAACTTTTGGACAACAATGCGATTTATTGGAGGCCATGAATAAATGCTAGGGCATGCCTTCGATTTTGATGTTCTTAAACCATCAATCTCCCTCTTGGGATAGTCCTGTAGCTTATGCGATGGAAAATTTGGTCACCTCTAATTGCAAATCCCCAATCTTAGCCCTGTTTCCATCAAAATTCTGAGTGAAAGCTTGGACCACAACGATGTTGAAACCCTCAAATCATCTGATGAAACCATCCCAACCATACGCCACAAGGTTGTCCACGACATCGTCATGAGAGACAAGAGACTAAAAACCATTGGGCTTGATCCTCACCACGGGAGCCATTGATATGATCACATAGAAACAATAGGGGTAGCGAGAAGTGGGTTGTAATATCCAACACACGAAATGTAGGGTGAGGTTTGCATAGTTGGGAGAAACTCAATACCTAAGGATTCAGAAAGCAACCATAACAACCGTTTGGAGCATTGAGTGGGTAGTAACCAGAGGGCACAAAGAACAGGAAACCACTCTATGAAATGAATGTCAAACCCAAAGCACCAAAACTTTCCACTTGCAACAATGAATGCAAGCCTGAGCTATGTAGGACAAGGGGTGATGTTTGAAGGTAAGTGTGTTAGTCCTGTACCAGGACGACGAGACCATGATATGACTGCTAGGGGTAGTATTCATATTTCAAATTAACCCAAAGTTTTGCTAGATGTCCAATCAAGCATATGTCTATGTGAAAACCAAATAATCAAAGATAGAAAAGACTAAGTCATATCCCTCGAGATGGATAACTCAAGTGTTATGGTAAGGGATCAACCAATAAAATGATAAATTCAAAATGTTTACGGTTTATAAGAACATTAGATGCCCAATATGTTATCCAACTTGCAAAATAAAAACCCATAAACAATATAATGCCCTCGAACCAAAACTTGCTATAATTTCATGATTTTAGTCATGAAATTGAAGAAGGAGAATGATAAATCAAAATAATGAACTCATACAAACAACTAGTCCAATGATTTTTTTCAAAACTAAAGATGATAAAAAAGTTTTCAAGGAGAAGGAGGAAGCTACAAAAAAATGTATCCCTTGAAGACGACCTTTTACAATGATAAAATCGACATGAATTGTTGGCTTCCAATACCTTAACAAAGATTAATTCTGAAATCAAACCCTAGGCCTACTATTCAATCAATGTAGAGTACCTCTCTCCAGAGATATCACACAAGGAATAAAATCCAAACCATAACCAATAGAAATTCCAATCCTAAACCGAGAATACAAGTTGCAGTAGTTGCAACTACAACTACTCTCCAGACTTGCGCACTTACTCAATTTCTTCAATGCACACTCTTACATTTCTGCAGTTGCAATCTATGTGTGTCAAATGGGCTCTGGCATCCTGTATTTATACTATTCCTCCTTATCTATTTGGGAAAACTTCTCATTCTGGAGACTTGTTGGTCCCCAACAACTCCCCCTATATTTTTACAAAATTTAAAGGCCCCCCATTCGAATCCTGATAATTATAATGAGCTATAGAATCAACCTTTTCAAATAGTTTCATTCCTTGGCTTGCTTTGAGACAAACTTAAGACATTCACTATAGTATGAAACATTCATTAAAGGAGTATATGTCAAAAGTTAAAAACGAGCATAAAATTCTCAATTTAAGCAAAAACGTTAATTTTTATCAAATGTTTACTTTTGTTTAAATTATGATTATGAGTTTATTCATTTGCTCATTAGCAAGTTTGACTATTTTGAATAATGTGTTCAATACTTCATCAAATAATATCTTGGTTGGTTTCTCATTTTCATGAAATCATTTGGTGATGTTAATTAATTAAATTCTTTTTTCATTTTGCATATCATTTCAAAATAATAATAATCAAAGAATTATCTATTATTTGTTTGATTTTGTAAAAAACTAAAATTAATATTTTTTCTCCATTAACTTGAAGCTTTTAGATCATATTTGAAAACAAATTATAAATAATGTTTGTTTATAAGGTATAGTTAGTTTAAATTCATTTTTTATTTTTCTAGATTTTGTTTTATTCACAATTTTTAGGTTATTAATTTAGGTTTCTTTTTGTTTCACAGGTTTCTATTATCAAATATTTGATATGG
>ML782914.1:1411367-1422931 GCA_009831015.1 Picea engelmannii
TGTTATGTTCATTGTTATATTTATTTTTAGACACTATCTATTTGGCATTGGCCCTATCTCTTACTACTTGGAAAACAATATTTTGGGTAGTTTGTGCATGTGATATAACCTAGGAACCCATGTTTATTCTTATTTATACTTTTCGATTCCTGGCTATATTGATTCTCACTTTACTTTGATGTCATTTATGTAGGCCTAAACTTTATTTTCAAATGGGAATTATTAGTGTCAAACCATTAACTCGACTAGTTTTTGTGAATATTGTTTGTTCTTGGGTTCGCTCATTGCATCACTATTTTGAGATGGCTGTGTTTATGTGTTTTATTTGGGCTTGTTATTCCTCTTTTCGAGGGGAATATGAGGAGCAATATATAATTTGACGATCCCCACCCAGAGGTGTCTACTCACCTCAGACCTATGCCAAGGATAGCTCAATCCTCCTCTTTCAAATTAGGACATGCCTCTCCTTCGTCCTATGCATATTTTAGTTTGAATTTACACTCAATGATGGGAAGACTAATGATTCTTTATTTTTTTATCTAGTGAAGTACATTTTTTTTTATAATGGGAATGTAGACTTGCAGTTTGAGTAATATGGATGAGCCTACATTTTTATTGATGTGCGAGATGTTCTACTTATATTCTCATGCTTATTTTATGTTTGTATCTTGCTCATGACTTAGAGGTGATACCATGATGATGGTATATGTTTGATTTATTGGAAAAAATATGTGGGAAATCTTATGTCTAGGTTTGAAATATTATGAGAATGACATTATTTGATTTTCTTGTCATTTAAATGTTATGTTTTCTTTATTATGATTATAAAGAAGAAGATATAACGAGATTAATGTAGTCATAAGGGGATTAATGTAGTCATAGGGGATTAATACAATCATAAGGGGATTAATGGAGTCATAAAGGGTCTAATTTGGATTTTTAAGGTTGTTACAAGCTCCAGGATCTCACAATTCATGGTAGTTTTGGTTTTTCAACTGCACTTGGTGGTGGATCTTGTTTACTTGAGTTCTTTCTCCTAACTTAGGAACCTTATAAATGTTATGTTTAATTTTTTTCCTCTCACTTTGGAAACCCTAAAAGGTCAATTATATTATATCTTCCTATTATATTCTCCTAAAAGAGCCAACAACTCAACTCGCATGTTACCAAGAATTTTCCAAATGCAAGGGCCTTGCAAGGAAGCCACAGTGATCACCTAAACTCCAGGACGAGTGGAGAAGAGTTCTCTTTCAAAGTGCCTCCCAAGATGAGCTTCACTACCGCTTATCGCTCATGTGCTATCGAGCAACATGTGATAACAAGCCGAAAACCGACCAACCCTGCAAATGGCCCTAAGCCAATCTTCGAGAGGACCCAGTAGGTAGCTCCATTTTATCAATCACATCACCCCTCGCACAAAATTCCAAATCCAAAAAAACAAAACCAAAGAGTTGGGGACACAACTCATGTGGGAAAAAACTCGGGGTTCCGCAAAAGGCAACACCATGAAAGTTCACAAGAGGGGTGTCCACACGAGAAATCGTAACGAAAACAGGTTAGAGTGCACAGAGGAAAAACACAAGTTCACAAGAGGGGCACCTAACCAAGAAAACCGAAGAGCCAGCGACACAGGTGTGGTGGGAAAAAAACTTGGGGTTTCTCGAATGCAATAAGGAGTCCAAATTTATTCATTCATTTTTCTAATCGAAACTCTTGAAATGAAATTACTCACCATTCTTTGTTCCTTGTGAATATTGGCTCGAGGTCGAGGTCTCTATCTCCTTACACATGTAGTGGTTCGAGGTGTATGTCTCCTTGCACTGCAATGGCCGAGTTCACTTTCTCCTTGCGCCGCAGTGGTCGAGGTCACTTTCTCCTTGCAACATAGTGGTGAGGTGACAATCGTTGATGATATTTCAAGGGTTGGAATGGCTCTGGTACTGAGATACGAAGGTCTCAAAACCTAAGATGGCTCCCGAAGAAAAGACCTTTGAAATGGGCGTGGGAAGGCAGGCAAGAGAGACAAACCTACGTATCATGGACTTGTCAATATCTAAACTCCTTCAAGTCAAACATTCAACTCCTGTGTCCAAGTGGAAGCCTACTAATGTATTAGGTTTTCAAAATAAATACAAATAATGAATGGTTGTGAGAAGATCATGTATCCACAAATTTATTTCATTAAAGTTTGGATTAGCACTAATTAATATTGGTCTAATAGCGAAATATTTATACACCCAAGTTTGCACTCTTCAAATTATTTCCTAGGCACAAGTTCTAGGCATGGACTGAATAAATATAAAGGCTCTATAATTTTATGTCCTATTATTCATCAATTTTTACTTGCTTTCTAGATGGTTGAAGAATTGAATAGGCCTTTGCATGACATAGATATTATAACTTTTCTTCAAATTCTTCCCCTAACACAAGATTTAGCACCAACTTGTTAAAGATAAAGGTTCTTTAATTTTATATCCTATTATTTTTAAATTTTAAGGTTAGGTATGACTTGATATAGTCCTAAGGTTTAAGATATGACTTGTAAATTAGTGGAATTAATTTGGTATTTTGTGTCCTTAAGTTGATTTTATATGAAATAATACCGAGCCAACCTATCCCCTTTAAAAAAGTGATGGGTGATGAGCCTGGTAATTTCCCTATTTTTCTCATCAATTTTTCCTCTTTTAATTCCTAAATTTGACCCTTTCACCTTTCGCCTTATGCCTTCTTAATTAAATTCATGCATCATATGACCCTTGGGATGTTACACATTTATGCTGCGAATTTCATGTCTAAATGAATTATTTTTCTAGATAAGAGGGTAGAATGCATGAATTTGTGTGTTGGAACGATGATTACAAATGATGTTCGAGGTTACCTATTGGTTCCAGTTGTTGATATGGATGAATATTTTTTACAGTTAGGAAAGTTACAATCAACTTTGTCATCTTATAACATGATATGAGTTTCTCATCAACATTTTGATATGTTTTGTTTACAAGCTCAACTAATGGACATGGAGAAGTTGTTGTCAAGTTCCACAAAAATGTTGATGAAGCTTTCTCTTCTACATGTTGATGAGTTGACATGATGCTTTGGAGGAAAATTATCTTTGTATGCACACGTTTCAAAAGAAGGTTAAATATGTTCATATGTAACTCTCCTAGAATTATAGTAGTGCACATCTCTATGGATAATGCCAACAAATTTTGGATAGTTGAAGCAGTATGTATCTTATAGAATTGTTTCCTAAATTTGATGAATGAATTACTCCTTTTCTCTACATGATTGTAAAGAAAATCATTTAAGGAGATAAAAGGGAAAATTAGTTAGATGTTAGTTATCCTTCCTAGAATAGGGTAACTACCCAAAAACCTTTTGATAGATGGTTTCAATCAACATTTTTATGAACTACCTTGGCTCCTCAAAGTTAATATCCA
Source organism: Picea engelmannii (assembly GCA_009831015.1). Taxonomy (NCBI): domain Eukaryota; kingdom Viridiplantae; phylum Streptophyta; class Pinopsida; order Pinales; family Pinaceae; genus Picea; species Picea engelmannii. The sequence goes on from ML782914.1 coordinate 1,414,808, forward strand.
AATCCATTCTTGAAATTGCAAGATTAGAACTTAATATCCAATTATATTTCTTCAGATATTCGACATACAAGTTCATTGGATATCCACTGCAGAGCCTGACAAACACACGTCGAATATCTTGTTTCTCTATTAGATATTCGACATGTAGTTATGTCAGACTTCTGACGCATATGCGTTGGAAATAATGGTTGATTTCAACAAGGTTTTGGTTCTTAGGGATATTGGTAAACCGACGACAGGGTGTCGGATATCCGATGGAAATATGTTCATCAGATTATCCAACCAATATACATGGAAGAAATTGGTAACCACATTTCTTCAAAGCACCGACAGAATGTCTTCAACCAACTGACGTACCTCTGTCGGATTTCAATTCACAAGAAGTAGTGTTTGTTCATTCTCTTATTGTTTACTTTTTTAATTCTTCTTCCAACTTCCTTCTGTTTTTCTCTAGCTCTCTACTAACTCAAGTTCATTTTCTACTTCTTCTCTTTTCCTTTGATATTTCTCTTCTTATTACTTTTTCATTTCATCCTCTTCTACTTCTAAGATAGCCCTTGAATATTCATCTTCTTTCTCCTTATGCTCCTCATCAAGTTTCATGGAACAAAATTAGTTGAATGTAATCACAGACCTTGATTTCATGGAACAAACAAAAAAACCCTAGGTAATTTTGATCCTTGACATGGTCAATGTGGATCATTCCTCCATCCCAGCCTCAGTTTCCTAAACCACCAAATGATTTCTTCATGTACTCAATTCACAATACAGTCAAAGAGGAAGTTAAAAATCAGGTGGTGGTGGAAAAATCTCTAGAGATGATGTGCATGTTTGATGACCTCCCCTACATAGATTACATGCTTAGATATGATCTTCAGAATGGTGACTATATGGTTGAGATCGAAGATGATTGGTTAAATAAGCCAATACTATCTTCATGGGAAGAAGAAGCCCAGTTATCACAATGCACAGATGATAATCAGATTCCACATACCCATCAAGATTGCATGGAAGATGATGCAGAAAATTTCCCAAGAAATACAGAATGTCTACCCTTGTGTTTTTCCTCACTACTAAGGGAACATTACAAACAGGTCATGAATAGAAAGAATGAGGAATGTTTTAATGTATCGGTTGAGGAAAACAGGGTAGATACAAAAGCTGATCCATAGGTGCAACATTTGAGCCTTTTTGAAAGTCAAACCTCAGATGAAATCATGAAGCTTGAAACAGGTAATGAGAATATCCATTGTGATTCATTCCCTCTGTGTTTTAATTCATTTCAAATTTTGAGAGGGAATTTTGGTCAGATTCTAGTTGAAATTCATAGTGTAAACCATGAAGTACCAGTGGGGCTGGTGCTACCATTATCTAAATAATTTAATGACCCTATAGCCAATATTCTAGATGAGTTGTGTTTTCAAAGTCTATTTTCATTTACTCCTAATGAATTAAAAAATTGTTATAATATGGATATGATGACAGTCTTCCCCATTGTATGGTTTAGCAGAAATATCTTTGCAAAACCCATTAGATAAAATACAAACACATCTTGAAATGTTTGAAGACTTGAAGACCTCACAAGAAAAACAAGGTCAGGAGATGGAATGGACTGATTCCAAATGCCAAGGAACAACTCAGGTCTATTTTGACCCTATAGATGTCTATATGGAGAAATTTTTCATGGAAAGGCCACAATACATTTTCAGCAGTTTAGTTGTTCTTCAGATTGATCGATTCTCATGTAAAAGAGATCAGGATAGAAATCCTTATCACATATCATTACCAAATCTACATCTGAGTTTGATGAAAATCATTGAAGCAGCCCAGGTTTCAGATCCAATCTTTGACTGGTTATAATGGACATCTCATATTGATTAAGATCAAGTGTCCTCAGATTAAAATAGGATGTATGTATATAAATAAGATCATCATATCAGAGTTTTTATTAGATTTACCCTATGAAAATAAGCTTGTTGGGAAAGTATGTGGTTTATGTTGTTTTCTGCTTTACTTCAAAAACTCAATCAAGTTCAGAATAGATAATTAGCTGATCTCTGGTCACCAAGGTACAAGACAGATCAAGATACAAGCTGTGGGATCAACCCAATGGATAAGGCACTGATTTACGAATCCAGAGATCTGAGATTCTTGACACCTCCCCAGGAGATGCCATCCCCAATTGGAGTCTATGTTAGTATCCTATAACGATAGGAAATTTGATGATTCAGATATTATATGTGGATTTCGTGATGAAATTCCTGGCTTGCTGGCCTGATTATCTCCTCAAATAAATTTTCCAGTTTTTATGTCTTTAGGTGATAGGATAGTCATTAGATGAAGTTTTTTTTTAATTTCAAGTGGAAAAGTCTTCAAATTAAGTTTTAAACTTGTCATTTCAAAGAGTGACGAGTTTGTACTTTATTAGGAAAAAATACAAAATTTTCACTTTCGGCAGCTAAGGGGCATTTTTCAAAGTATTCTAAGTTGTCGAAAGCATTCACTTTCGGCAAAAAAAACAACATGTGAGAGGCGCTCTAAGCTATTGAAATGAATAATTTCTCCAACGGTTAGGTTGTCCCATCGGACTCTCAAACCGCCATAAGTACACATGTCATGATGATCTTATATGCTGTCAAAATCATCTATGAGGATCATTTGTCATGATCTGGGCGGTTTATTATGATTTCAATTATTGTTTCAAAAAATCATTAAACCCTAAGATATCAATCTGAAACCCCATCATGATTTCATTCACCCTTACCATTTAGTGCAATAATTCACATGAAGGTCAGTCTTAGTCAGTTCTAAATGAACGTCATGATCTCAGGTTCCTTATTTGATGAGAATTTGTTTTAAAAAACTCACACATCCACAAATTTGTTGATCTCACATTTTTCCCTCAACCGTTTTCCCTCTATCCTTTTTCCTAGCACCGGTCTCCCATCCATCAACCCAGATTTCAATATTTTCAAGATATTAACAGTTTTTTTGCAGATGACTACTAGAGGAGAATTGTTGAGGAGGGAGCTGCAAGATGTTTCCTATCTGGAATATCATCTAGAGGTTTGTCAAATGTTCAAGGATGCAGGCTACTACAGGTTTTGTGAAAAGTTACAAGGGTATCACCAGGGAATTGCAGAGGCATTTGCCAAGAGTTTTGATGGTGTCAAAGTGAAATTGGGTCCTCTGGAAATGCAGATAGATGAGGCAAGTGTTGTTGCAGCTACTGAAATGCTAGGAGAGGGTGAGAGGTGGTTCAAGACCAACTCCATTAAAGATATTGAATTTATATCATACCTTAAGCCAGAGTTCTAAAGCATTATTTGGCAGAAGAATGTTCCCAGGAATTACTTGGAAGACAAATGGAAAAAATTGTTGAAGGTTATTCAGGTGTACATAGCGTGTAAAGGGAAGTATGTCATGGTCATGTTGTACCATTTCAGGCCTATCAATCATTTCACAGGAAAAAAACCTCTGAACTTGCCTGATTATCTTCATAGGAGCCTCACCAAGATGGCACAAAAAGTCCAAGCTAAACCTGAGGAAATAAACAACAGGTTGTTCCATCATGGCCTCATCAAGATTATAGTGATGGGGGAACTCTAGAGAAGAGAGAGGACATGGAACTACCTCCTATTTTGGGGATAATTCGAGCAAGAAATCTAGCCTAAGGGTATGAATGCACCTACAAAGAAGTCATCTACACCAAAGAGAAGTAAGAGAAAGAGAAGGGCCATGTCACCAGTGCAGATAGAACAACCAACCCCTTCACCCAGGACTAAGAAGGCAAAAAATAAGCTTGATTTTGATCAGGGAAAGGAGGTCCAAAGCAACATTGTTGAGAAAAACATCTTGAATTTTCCATACTCAGACTCTGAGTCTGAAACACCCATGGAGGAGAGAGAAGAAGCTGCAGTTGAAGTCTCGACCTTGGAGTTACCTGAGACATCAACAAGCAAACACAGCAAGGTCAACAAATCATCAAAGATTGAAAATATTAAAGAAGAGATATCATAGATGAAGTTGCTTGAGAGGGTCATTAAATCCCAAAACCAGACTATAAGAAACACATCAGATGAGGTAAGAGATTGTTTTGAAAGGTTAGCTAAAATTCATGTAAAGGAACATAAGAGGAATACGAAATTTCTCAAGGAGAATCGTAAGTTACTTAAAATGGTTAGATGTTTAAGGATCAAACTAAGGCTCAAAAATCCTAATCCAAGAGCACATCCTGATTTAAAAGATCTAGCAGAAGTTGATGAGAACCTAAATGAAGATCCTAAAGAGTAGGTAGATCGAAGAAAATCCATTTTTGCAGTTTTGAACAGTTGTGGAAAACACAAAATTTTTGGCATCTTACTCTCTTTTCCTCAAGGCATTGTTAGTTGTCGAAAGCTCTGCTTTCGGCAGCTAACCCTATTCTATTTTACACCTGCAAGCCACCAAAAGTGCAGAGGATGACAGAATGCTCGTATTTTTTCCCAGATCAAATTTTTTGGTGTCTAGATCATGTACAAGGGGTTCCAAATGAAAGATAAATATTAAAGGGATTCAAATCATCACCATTTTCAAGTTTTTGATGCAGATATTATGGCAAAAAGGTTAAGTGGATTTTAAAATTCTTGGTAAAGATTTCTTATTTGTCAAAGAAGGATTTCAAAGTGCTTTTTCATCACTTTGAAAATTATTGAAGATATCAGATATGGCTGAAGATGTCGATATTATGGAATATTTAGTTGCTAAGACTTTCACCCTTAAATCAGGACTAGATTTTGCATATTATACTAGTTTCGATTTTATTCTATTTTGAGTATTTCAAATCCATTTTCATAGGATCTTGAACTGTTATGTAAAGGCCATAAATCCTATGACTTTGAAGAAAGTTGGGGTTGGACTTGGGATGATAAAAAAATGTAAAAGTGCTCACAAGCTTTAATTGACTGTTTTGAGTGAACATAAAGACTTTATTTCCAGATTCTTGTGTCATTTTCTGTGGTTAAGTGTTTCAAATGTAAATTGTCGTTCCCTGTTTTATCATATTGTTTTTCTATTCGCATTGTTTATAAGAAGAGTATGCTCAGGATTTGTCAAGGACACCCTGATCTGGCTTAAAGACAATTTTTATGTTTTCTTCTGAAGATTGAATGCAGAATTCGGATAATCTCTTCTCTGTATTTGAAATGACCCCTAATATTTTCCTCTCTCCATCTTACAAATTATAAGAATCCACTAATGTGACTGTCTTTCCTGGTTACATAAGTCTATGTTATTTATTTTTTCAATCCTCTTTCACCTTTGACTCCATTTGCCCAATGATCCTTTTATGTCGTAACCAAACCAATTCAAAATCCATAAACAAACCCATGTTATGCATAACTAGCCTAATATCTTATTTCCAACAAAGTTATATCAGACAGAGAGATCCCTCTCCGAGTATTGGAGGGATAGATCCAAGACTCGAAGTGGTTTTGATGTTGCCTCTATGACTACCTCCATAGCCTTGGGCAAATTACAGAGTGCTAACATACTCCATCTTCCATTGAGACATTATGTTAATATTTTCCGAGGAAATAACATCCACATAAGGAATTTTCTCAAGTTTCCACACCCACATTGGAAGATTGTAGTGGACATAAACCAATGTAAATTGCAACCTCCTTCACTATAAGAGGTTAATAATAACTTGTATGATTTGTGGAAGATTTCCATAAAAGTGGTTCTTTTGCATCATAATTTCTCTACCAAACATCTAAAACAAATAAGGAAAAAACACTTAAATTACATTTCATTACAATAGTAAATAGGAAATCAAGAAACATAATTAAACTTTCAAATAGAACATGTAATTAAACTAATAAATTCCAATGGTTTACTTGACATTAAAATATTAATTTCTTCTACAATAGTGTTGAATCCAAAGAGTCAGTTGGCATTGCTATACAACTCCATCTCATGATTAATTATTTTACAAGCTTCTTGACCAGGTACCATATTTTGAAGACACATAAGGAACCCTTCCATAACCTTGCCATCGAAGTCAAAATTACATGAATAAGAAAAGGTGGGGTTAAGGACAGTTGTTTCTACATGGATGAGGTGATGGAGCATCCTAGTCCATCGGTCATCAATTAAATCCTAGATCTTCATGTATATTTCATGTTTGAGGGAACCCTTGCCCAGATAACATGATTAGATAACTTCTTTGTTCTTATGTGTTGATGATTGCAACATCGTGTGACATTATCTAGGTCATTGTCCTCTAGACTGAGTTGAGACGATCTATGTGAGAGAGCCCATGTGTTGGGTGTGTGCATGTGATGGGTGTACATCAAACTATGGACTGATTTGTGATGACATGTGGTCTCCTACCTTGTACTCCTCTAGACTGAGTTGAGTCGGCTTGAGATGGTATCATGCCTTGTACTCCTATGGACTTAGTTGAGTCGGCTTGAGATGGTTCTCCAGATGGTACTCCTATGGACTCAGTTGAGTTAATTTGTTGAGTGAGACGTCCCTGTGGGTGAGCACAAGTGGACGTGTCCCTAGTGGTTGAGCACTAGAGGATGTGTGGATCCCTTGCTATACTATCTGAGACTAAGATTTGTTGTAACCCTAATTGTAAAGGGTACAAGTCGGCCCCACCATATGAAAGATAAGTAATATTGTGCAAAGATTAATTATATTATCCAGTTAAAGAGGTCGGCCTTATTGTTCCAATAGACACACCTATTGTTGTGTCAAGTCTTTTATAAATAGGAGGAGATCCCCATTGTGTATCTCACTCAGTCACTTGTCATCTCATAATTTCAACAACACTTGTACCGTTGAAGTGCACATCTCTCTTGGGTGCAAGTGCATACACAAGAAATCAACGAAAAAGAGGGATTTTTGTATCCTATGGAGTACTATACCAAACCTTTTGCCTTACCATATTGCTATCAGTCTAATTTTTTCTCCATTTCGATTAATGAACCTCCAACAAAGGTTAGAGTGCACTCTTCATAATCACAAAGACCCTTTCCTACATCAACTAGTCTTGTTACATTCTAAGGCACGGGATCAATTCGAGAGGTCATTTGTAGTGGTTTGAGATATGTACTTCTTTTAGAACTTTTTGAACAAGAAACATAATAAATAATAAGTAAGGAATACATACCTCTTTTACATGGTTTGTATTGTCCTTGGTTGATGTAATGTACTCGAATGAATAGAAAGTGTCTCCAGATTAAGCTTTCTCTTGCCACCTGTGCCCACTTGCCCTTCTCTTCTGACCTTATATATACAATATTTCAACATTTCAATACATTCATCAATCTTCTAGTTGATCATCTTCATCGAACTGAACATCTGTATCATCTAGTTCATATAAGGAGTTGTAAGGATTGAACGTATTAACATCATCATCAATGTACTCATTTCCAAGAAATATATCTTCATCATGGATATCATCATCAAGATCTGCATTGCCTCCTACTAGTACATTTGGTTCATCTCCTCCAGGCTCTTCATCCGAGACATCTGCTACATTGGCTACCTATTCCTCTGCATCATCTTCTTCTTCAAGATCATTTTCTTCCTCTACAATATTATACTTTACTGGCCTTCCTCTTGGATCATACCTAACAACAAATGACCAACCTGCTTTACCTGGAACCTCTGAGTAGAAGACTTGTTCGCATTGTCTTGGAAGAACATAATGATATGTTCTTGGCTCAAATGACCTTGTATTAACCATGGTAAATCCATTATCATGTAGAATAACAGTTCTATCATAATCACTTTCATTCATTTGTAGCCTGTACCATTTGACATCAAACAAAACTATTTTGAAGGATTTAAAGTCACACTCAAGTATGTCCTCCAAATACCCATAGTATTGATTTTCAGAGGCTTTAGGACGTATTTCACTTCTAGAGGAAACATCAGTGACCTTGAAGACTGCAGTTATCCCACAATCAGAAGTTTTCTTCTTTTCTTCCAACTTTTTGATGCGAAATTTACGACCATTGCACCACATAGCCTTGTGATGTTTCAACTTCAATATTCCAGACACATAAAACATATTTCACATAACTTGTAATGTATGGATGGGAAAAACACATCGATGCTAACATTAATAAT
>ML782914.1:1425408-1436486 GCA_009831015.1 Picea engelmannii
GTACTTACCTAATTGTTTGAAATTACACATAATTACTAACATGATGTGCATATATAAGTAAATAAATAAATACAAGATATTATGCAACAAGAAATACAAATGAAATCTTACATTCGAAAAATTAATGATAACATTACATACCTGGAACAATCATTGTCAACATTATGTGCTCCATATTTATTGACATGCAAGGAGGAATGTTATTGTTGATAACAAAAATTGTCCACACTGAGTAAATAGACCTAAGCTCCCCAAATGGATTAACACCATCAGTGGCCAATGAAAGCCTAACATTACGAGGTTCATTTTTAAAAACTGGTCATTTTTCCTCAGTTTCCTTAAATGCATAATCATCTGCAAGCATTCGAAGAACACCATCTCCACTTCTATTATGTGCATGGTAATCCATAAATTGTTCTATGCTTTCGCACCAGAACAGTCATTGCAAACGTGGAATTATGGGAATAGGACGAAGAACCTTACAAGGCACCTATTTTGTTAGTTGATTGGTTCAATATCTACTTGTCTGACATTGCGGGCATTCTTTTTTTGATGCATGTTGTCCATATTATATAATATGATCTTTGGGACATGCATCTATAGCTTGGTACTCCATTCCAATTTCTTTCATAATGGCATTTAAATCCCGGTATGTGCAAGGCAAAATATTTGACGAGGGTAACAGAAATTCACCTAACAATCTATGACATAAAAAATAAGTAATTAGTGTAAAGAATGTTATAATTTGTAAATATTTAATTCTTATTTCAAACATTAATTAAAACTAAAAACAAGCAAAAAAAATCAACCTTTATGTATACATGATGATGAACCATATTACATACCTTAGGATCTGTGTCATACAACTGTTTGACAAACCATTCAAAACCTTTAAGTTCACCAACAATAATGTAGCAGAAAGAATATTTGCTTTTGAACCTTCATAAAGTGGTTTTTCTTCCTTCTCTAGAAGAGGTACGTCAAGATCACCAATGTACTCATCATCCTCATCCGGTCGAGCGAACAAGCCTTGGACCAATTCATGTGTCCCATCATCTTCAACTATATTATTATTATTGTCATCTTCTTCGATAGGATCATTAACTTGATCTTTAATATTCGACACTCCAAATTCATCAGCACCTTGTAGTACAACATCATTTATGCTAGTACTTGGCGCGTTCAGATGCTTAGGGGGCCAACCTTACTTTATAATTACAAACAATCATGCAAAATTGGTGTACTGCATAAGAAATATTTAAACAATATAAAATTTTATAAATACAATCAATATAAAGATATAATAATGAATATATATTTTACCAAGGGACGATATTCGTTCAGTCCACCTTCAACGTTCCCATGGGTTCTGCAATGTCTTATAGCTATTTGTATTAAAATTCTTTTGACTTTTGTTCTCCCGCATTGAGCGCAAGGGAAATAACATAAAGATATAAGGTTATAAAATATTAAAGGAGACAAAAGAAAAAAAATATTTAACTAACCTTCAAAGTTTAAAATCCTCTTGCATGCCTTGAACAATGATCACAAAACTAAGCTCTGTAGATCAAAGATCAGTTCTATCTCTTAATCAACAAGCAAACCTTCACATAAAAATGAAGATTAGCAGAGCTATAACACATAAAATATGTTGCAACTATAACAAATTAGTCGAAATTCAGTTCAAATTAACTAATTTATAGATTCGTCATCGTCAGAATTCTGACAACTATAACCCTAAATTAAGGTTGACCATTTCGAAGTCAATGACCATTATGTTGACCTACAAATGGCTATATTAAAGTGTCAGAACTAGGCGTCGTACTTCTGACGACCTTAGAACACGTTGTAAATCTGACGTTATAGGGACTAATTTAAAAAAAAAACTGTAAAATTTCATTTTTTTAAATTTTTTTCAACAAAAAAAATGATTTTGTCACAATCGTCATAATAGTTCCTCGATTTTTTAGCCTATATGTAATAGAGTAGGATACCTTTTTTGGAAACTCTTCATTTTCCATATTTTTATAAGTTGATGAATGACTTGATTCATCATGACTCGAGTTTCCCTGTAGTCCCCACCAAGTTACCTTATGATATACAAAAAATCAAAGGAATGAGTGATGAATATCTACATGATCATGCAACAACGTTTCACTTATGGTGCTTATCTAATTCATTGAAGGATAACTCGATCTAGTTATGTTTTTTCCAATGCATCCTCAAAGGGTGTGCCATGAAATGGTTTATAGAATTGGAGAGGTCCAAGTATGTAATGTTTGGTGATCTCGCCATGGTTTTACTCAACCACTTCCAACTCCCTATCTGGTATAATATTGGTACAAAGCTTTTGGACAACTTCGAACAAGATAAGGCTATACACATTTCCGATAATATTCAAGAATGTAGGAGATGGAAGAGTTTATTCAAAGCCATGGTTTCGCCAGAGTTTCTCTCAGGATGGTTCCTTAATTTGTTGCTTCCTTACATCTATAAGGATGTAGAAACTTTAGGTGTATTTACAAAAGAACATGCAATTTTAAGAGTTAAAAATTGGAGTTAATTTACTCTCAATCAAGAATTCTCTATGATATCATGCCTAACACACCCCATTAAACTCTTAACCTATATAAATTGAAGTTAGGACCACATGTCGATGGCATTTTTGGTTCCTCAAAGAAAATCCACATATCTAGTCTCTAACTAGATGCAACAATTGTTAATTCAAAAAACTGTGGCTAGTCTGACCCCTAGCTCAACCACCCCAAACACCCAATCCTCATATTGACACACTGTGTAATTGAAGACTCAAAAGGGTCCTCAGCAGCCCGGAGAGAAAAATAAATGCAAGGGAAAGAAGGTTAGTGGGGGAAATGACAAAAAGGATAATAATAATGATGAGCGGGGGAATAATAAAAAGAGGAAGGTGAAGTTCCCATGCAATTTTTTTTGGGATGATCACCTTACTCATCAATGTCTGAAGATGAAAGAATCATAATTCTTAATAAACTTTCAACAACAATAAGAGCATGTTGTATTGCAAAATCTATTTCCACAAGGACAAAATATGAAGGTTGGCTCTTCCACTTCCAATTTGCAAGGGGGCACTTCTAGTGCACCTTTGTTGGATGGATCTTTCTTGTTTGTTAATATGGTTAATTCTATGAAGTTAAAAGACGAGGAGGTAGACTTGTCGACCAAAACTAGTGACAATGGCAATATAAATTCGATAGAGAAAGGAAAAGAAACTTTAGATCCTCATGGATCTCTCCACATAGAGAAACCTGGAAAGGAAATGATGTCGCACATACCTTAAGGTGTGTACAAAAGAGTTTTTCATAACCCTGATTCTCTAGTTGCACCCAACTATTCTAGTATTGATGATTTATCTCAAACATCATGTAAACAAGGTCAACAAGGTTCTCTTTAGGCTTAGTCATGTCAGGGAGGAGCTCAACAACAATTTTCAGCGAAGGGATTCTGCATTCAATTGAAAAAAATACTTTTACTCCATGAACACGTTGAAAAGGTGAGAAGCCTGTTGCAATTTTGACAGAGGTCTGATAGACCCACAATGCCAGATAAAAAATTAAATGCCAATTTGATCTCATTGAGTTGACAGTTCTCCTTTAAATGGTTTTCAAGGATTTGTTAACGGCTTCGACCATTCCATTATTTTGAGGGTAGTAAGGAGACGAATGATCCTACCTGAAACCCAGATTTGATGCTTATTCAGATGTCATGCGGTTCAAGAAGTGACTTCCATGATTAGTGACAATCTATTTAGGAACCCTCAACCTAGATAAGACTTTATTTAAAATAAAAAGTATTGGGTTTCCCCATTGTTAGAAAATGTGATCATGGCTTCTACCCACTTTTTAAATTAGTCAACTACCACTATGATGTATCAATGCCCCTCAGATGTAACTAGGTGGAATTTTAGAAAATCTACTGCCCACTTCATGGAGGGGTCGACGATAATAACGAAAAACATGGGAACAAGGTGTGCACACATCTTTTTAGTACATATTTTATAGGGGTGGCATTTCTTGGCCGCTTCGACATAATATTTAAATATTCTAGGCTAGAAATAGTTGGTGAAAAAATATTTTGGGTTGTTTCCAACTCTAATAGGTGACCACCACATGCTTCTCTATGTAAGTCATTCAAAACTAACTCTACTTCCTCATGATTTAGGAAACAATAACGAATTGAGTCCACCCCTTGTCAATACAAAGTGTAAGAAATAATGAGGTAAATATTAGCTAGGTGGCAGACCCGTCATCGCTCATCTCGCAAGAAATGTGGATGAAACTTCACAGTTTATATATATATGATGATATCCCCATACCAAGGATCGAAAAAAGAGATGAGGAAAATATTCTCATCTAAAAATGATTCAATAACTTTATTATCCTCTTTCTCTACTAGGAACTTCAACATAAGTTCAACAAATAATAATGACTTCTTGGACTTGGCAGAGGAGAAATCCAAATCAAACTCACGAAGAACAATAATACACTTGCTATACTTCCCACCAATGATTCATCAAGTCAAAACATACCAAAAAGGATTAACGTCAGAAATGATGGTCATCTTGTGTAATATAATATAGTGTCAGAGATGTTGAACAACATGGAATGTTTCTAAGGCTAGTTTCTTGACATGAGAATATTTTAATTCATGACCTAACAAGGCACGACTCAATTAATAGATTACATGTTCATGGAGCTCATCATCTTCCTTAACTAAGACCATGTCACTCGAATATTCAACTATTGTTAGAATTAGAAGGAAATATTTGTTATAATATGGGGGGATAATCAAGAGAGTGGATACTAGAGCCTTCTTCAATGGGTAAAAAGAATATTGTGTTGAATCATACTAATGAAAAGGAACCCCTTTCTTTAAAATGCACATAAAACATTTTGTGATATTAGCATAGCTTAGAACAAAAAGAAGAAGAAAACTTCCCTTTCCCTATAAAATATGAAGCTAACACGTTGTGCACAGGGGAGGAAACTGTGTTATTGCCTCAACCTTTAAAGGGTCAACCATGATCTCTTTAGTTGAAACAATGAATCCTAAGAGATGTACCGACGTTACAAAAAGATGCAATTGTGTGGATTCAAGTGAATTTGATAGTGGAAACATCTTTTGAAGCCAAGGTGGAGGTGTAAAAGTTGTTGTGCCCTCTTACATGAATGGGTGGTGAGATCATTCAACTAAGCCTCCAGAATGTGCTTAAGATCGTGAAAAGGGAACATCATGACCCGCTGAAAAGAGGCTCCAACATTTTTAAGGTCAAAGGACATATTTTTCTTATGTGATTCATTTGCTAAAAAAGAATCTCATCATTGTTCATCGAGATGTTATAAGTAAACAAGGTTCTCTTTAGGCTTAGTCATGTCAGGGAGGAGCTCGACAATAATTTTCAGTGAAGGGATTTTGCATTCAATTGAAAAAATTACTTCTACTCCATGAAAAAGTTGAAAAGGTGAGAAGCTTGTTGCAGTCTTGACAGAGGTCTGATAGAACATCTTTACTCGCTGACACATTTCTTATGTGATTCATTTACTAAAGCAGAATATCATCATTGTTCATCGAGATGTTATAAGTAAAGAAGGTTATCTTTAGTCTTGGTCATGTCAGGAAGGATCTCAACAACAATTTTCAGCGAAGGGGTTTTGCATTCAATTGAAAAAAATACTTCTACTCCATGAACAAGTTGAAAAGGTGAGAGGCTTGTTGCAGTTTTGACAGAGGTTCGAAAGACCCACAATGCCAGATAAAAAATAGGAAGGTGAAGTTCCCATGCAATTTTTTTTGGTATGATCAACTTACTCATAAATGCCCAAAGATGAAATAATCCCAACTCTTAATAAAATTTCAACAACAATAAGAGCATGTTTTATTGCAAAATTTGTTTCCACAAGGACAAAATATGCAGATTGGCTCTTCCACTTCCAATCTTCAAGGGAGAATCTCTAGTGCACCTTTGTTGGATGGATCTTTCTCATTTGTTAATATGGTTAATTATATGAATTTAAAAGAAGAGGAGGTAGACTTGTCAACCAAAACTCATGACTATGGTAATCCAAATTCAATAACGAAAGGAAATTAAACTTCAGATCCTCATGGATCTCTCCACATAAAGAAACCTGGAAAGGAAATGATGTTGTACATACCGAAAGGTGTGTACAAAATCTTTTTTCACAAACCTAATGCTCTAGCTGCACCCAACTATTCTATTATTGAGGATTTATCTCAAACTCCATGTCTTCTCTAGAAGTGATTCAAAATTTCCCTAAACAATGCATTGCATTGTTTCCAGTGATCAAATCCATGGATTATTCTAGCCATCTCACTATGAAGTTTTATGCCACTGATGTGAAGCCTCACCTTCCTTATCTTGTATGATTTCATATCGACGTTGTTTATGCAAATTATGTGATCGAGAGGACCGTTGTTGATGAGGGAGCTTCCATGTATGCCATGTCTTTGTCCTACTAGAAAGATATTGGCTCTCCAGAGCTTGCACCTTCTCCTACTTTGTTAACCATGCTTGACAAATGATCATTTATACTGCACGGCCTTATTTTTCTTTTCCATTCCATTTGGGAGGAAATACAATTTCCATAGAAGTAGGGGTACTCAATGCACCACTTGTGTATAATCTGTTGTTGGGAAGGAGTTAGACTAACACGATGACAACTATCATCTCATTGGTATTTTGAGTTTTATGTTTCCCCCATAAGGGACAAATAATAATTGTCGATCATGTGGATTTTATCCATTCTATCCTCACATAAAATCAAGGATCCACAATGTCATGGATGCACAACTCTCATCCAACAACTGAGAGCATCGATGTTGGAATGTATCCTTCTCTTATGGGTACCTTTAATTTACCATCATTGGTGCCTTATATTCGTGCCACCCTTATTAACTATCAAAATTCGAGTTCCCTGGATTCCATTACAAGAGTTTTTTCATTCAAATCATCCTATCTACAAGATCCATGGGTGTTGCCATCACCAATTGAATCATTCGATGGTCATGCACATGTCGAGATGGATATACCACTATTTGTAGTTGAGGTCTCTTATTAAGCTATTCAATGCACTATTGCAGACCCTAATCAAACTCATACATGAACATAGGAGAATTATCAGTACCCGGAGCCCATCTAGGCTCATAATTATTCAACTTCTCAAGACTATCTTGATAATTGTCATGCTTTCAAACAAAGCTATTATCGAGGCAATGAATGGCACAAAAAGAACATTGGAGGACATGCATCATTGATCATATTTCCTCCCCAATATTATTCATGTGGAAAGAGGAGAATTTAAGTCAGTTGTGAGTGGAAATGACAGTCAGATGGCGAGCCCTTTAGAAAATCATGATGTCTATGCTTAAGGGAATATGGTGAATATATTAGAAACCATATGGATCAACATTTATAGAACCCCTGATGTTGTTGAAAATGTATTTGCTGGATAAGAATTCTCTCAAGATGAAATTTGTCAATATATGACATTTTTTTAAAGAATTTTGTGATGTTTTTTCTTGGTCATATGAGTTAATTCCTAGCATAGATCCTCGAATTTTTGAACATGATATCAGATCCTATGAAAAATCTAATCTTGTTTGGCAGAAATTGTGAACATTTAACCCAAGGAAAACAACAAATATCAAAGTTGAGGTGGAGAAGCTACTCAAAGTTGGATGTTTCTACCCGGTACCATTGATGGAATCAGTGTCTAGCCCCATTCCAGTAAACAAGAAAAATGGTACGATTCATGTATGCATGGATTTCCGTGATTTGAATAAATCTTGTCCTAAGGACAACCTCTCTATGTTGTTCATCGATCAAATCCTTGACGAGTGCATGGGAAATGAGATTTTCTCTTTTATGGATAGTTTTTTCTGGTTATAACAAGATACAAATCCTGCCTAAGGACCAACATAAGATGAATTTTATTTTTCCTTGGGTAATCTTTTCATAAAATAAAATTTCCTTTGACCTTAAAAATGTTGGAGCCACTTTTCAATGGGTCATGATGTTCTCTTTTCACAATATTAAGCACATTGTGGAGGCGTATTTGAATGATCTCACTGCCTATTCACGTAAGAGGGCACAACACCTTTTACACCTCCACCTTGTCTTCAAAATATGTTTCCACTATCAAATTCACTTGATTCCACACAATTGCATATTTTTGTAACGTCGAGACATGTCTTAGGATTCATTCTTTCAACTAAAGAGAGCATGGTTGACCCTTTAAAGGTTGAGGCAATAACACAATTTCCTCCCTTGTGCACAGTGCATTAGCTTCATATTTTACAGGGAAAGGGAAATTGTCTTCAGCTTTTTGTTCTAAGCTATGCTAATATCACAAAATGTTTTATGTGCATTTTAAATAAAGGTGTTCCTTTTCATTAGTATGAGTCGGCACACCATTCTTTTTATGCATTGAAGAAGCTCTAGTGTCCACTAGCTTGATTATCCCCCCATATTATAATGGATATTTCCTTCTAATTCTAACAATAGTTGAATATTCGAGTGGCATGGTCTTAGTTAAGGAAGATGACGAGCTCCATGAACATGTCATCTATTAATTGAGTCGTGCCTTGTTAGGTCCTAAATTAAAATATTCTCACATCAAGAAACTATCCTTAGAAACATTCCATGTTGTTAAACATCTCTCACACTATATTATATTACACAAGATGACTATCATCGTTGACGTTAATCCTTTTTAGTATGTTTTGATTCAGTGAATCATTGGTGGGAAGTACAACAAGTGGATTATTGGTATTCATGAGTTTGATTTGGATTTCTCCTCTGCCAAGTCCAAGAAGTCATTATTATTTGTTGAACTTATGTCGAAGCTTCCAGTAGAGAAAGAGGATAACAAAGTTATTGAATCATTTCTAGATGAGAATATTTTCCTCATCTCTTCGTTCGATACTTGGTATGGGGATATCATCATATATCTCTAAACTATGAAGTTTCGTCCACATTTCTTGTGAGATGAGTGATGGTGGGTCTACCACCTAGGTAATAAATACCTCATTATCGCCGACACTTTGTATCGACGAGGGGAGGACTCAATTCTTCATCATTGCCTAAATCATGAGGAAGCAGAGTTAGTTCTGAATGACTTCCATAGAAAAGCATGTGGTGGTCACTTATTAGAGTTGGCAAAAACCCAAAATGTTTTGTGCATCAGTTATCTCTAGCCTACAATATTTAAATATTGTGTCGAAGCGGCCAAGAAATGCCACCGCTATAAAATATGTACTAAAAATATGTGTGCACACCCTATTCCCATGTTTCTTGTTATTATCGTCGACCCCTCCATGAAGTGGGTGGTAGGTTTTATGAAATTCCACCTTGTTACATACGAGGGGAATCGATACATCATAGTGGTAGTTGAATACTTTAAAAAGTGGGTAGAATCCATGCTGACATTTTCTAACAATGGGGAAACTGCAACACTTTTCATTTTAAATAAATTCATATCTAGGTGGAGGGTTCCTAAATAGATTGTCACTAATCATGGCAGTCACTTCCTGAGTCACATGATATATGAATAAGCATCAAAACTGGGTTTCAGGTAGGATCATTCGTCTCCTTACTACCCTCAAAATAATGGTATGGTCGAAGCCATTAACAAATCCTTGAAAATTAAGGAGAACTGTCAACTCGATGAGATTAAATTGGAATTTATTTTTTTATCCGGAATTGTGGGTCTATCGGACCTCTGCCAAAACTGCAATAGGATTCACACCTTTTCAACTTGTTCATGGAGTAGAAGTGTTTTTTTCAATTGAATGAAAAATCCCTTCGCTGAAAATTGTTGTCGAGCTCCTCCCTGACACGAATAAGCCTAAAGAGAACCTTGTTTACTTATAACATCTCGATGAACAACGATGAGATTTTTCTTTAGCAAATGAATCACATAAGAAACGTGTCAAGTCTCAATATAGAAATTCTTCTCATTCTAGGTTGTTCTCTGAAGGTGACCTTGTTTTGGTCTATGACTAGGATACAAATTCCTTAGGAGTGGGAAAATTCAACCCCTTGTGGTGTGGTCCATATATTGTAAGATGTGTATTGGAGAAAGGAGCTTAAAAATTAGATAATTATTAGGTAAATGTGTTTCCATAGGATAGAAATGGGATCCACCTCAAAAAATACCATGCTTGAGCCTCTCGGCTCGAGTACTAGTTCTCTTGTAATTATTGTTTAATTTTGTGTATAGTTAATGTAGGTGAATTTTTATTTTTCTACATTGTTAATGGTGGTTCTTCTACTATGTGGAAGATTCTAGGGGATTCATTAGTTTATGTCAGTTTCACATATGGTGCCAGTTTCCACACTCAGAACCTTGTGTTGGTTTCTTTGATGATTTATTCACCCACTATCCAACTAGTGTCTGATGAGGGTATTTGTCTTGGGGAAATTACGAATAATATAGCCAAGTACAATGTCATTATCAAAAAAAATTGATATTCCTTGTTATATGGAATTATATCCCTCTAGGTCTATTTAGACTCTCATTTTGTTGTGTCGCAGTTGAATGGATTATAAAGTTTTCACGATTCGGTCTTGTTACGTCGCTTTCTTAGAGTACATCTCCTGGAATGATCTCTTGATTTCATTACATACATACATGTTCCTAGGAAGCCTAATCTAGTAACTTATGCATATGCTAATTACATTCTAGATTGGAATTTGGTTCATCTTTAAACACAAGAACATAACCTTGACACATGTAAATATTCAATATTTCCAAGTAGATTAGAATAACACATAAAAATATGTATATAAATATATATATATCGATAGATAGGTCCATAGTAAAAAAATTGGGTTGCTAGCCCCAAATGTTTATAAGTACAAAAACGGTTCCCTTGGCACATAAATTTTTTAGGCATGAGGCCAATGAGCCCTATCAAAAAATACTATGGCATTTTCTAAATACTGAAAAAAGTGAATCCATGTCTGGGGTACACCAACAACATGTTGTTGCATTACCATTGGAAGATCATCTATGATGGTCATA
>ML782914.1:1440737-1473178 GCA_009831015.1 Picea engelmannii
AGAAGAATATATCTCTTTTGTTGGAAGAAATCTTGTCTCCCTTCAATAAAGCACAATCTTTGAGTCAGTGTCTCAATATTTTTGGTCTAATATGGCTTTAGGAGTCTTTTCTTGTTTTTTAGCATAATATCTTATGATTGGTTATTCTTACAACCGCACGGAGAATTTGTTGATGCCTCATGTATCACGAATGTATCCCAATCTATAATCCATGCTTCCTAAGTAACATAATGGGTCATGCTTTTGTTCAAGGGAACTTTCATCCCGAGTTGGTCATTCTGCAAAAATTCTCGAACCTTTCAATTCAACCTTCATGTGTCAGTGAAGTACATCTCATTATCACAAGAATATTTGTATCTTACTCACACTGGTATAGAAGGTCCCCGTTGACTTCTTACTAGCAAGTCTTCTCTTGTCGACTTCGACACATTTCTCTGAGAGTATGACCTAGAGTTTCACCTTGGGCCTATTTCCATCATTGATGGGTGACCTTGTGCTCAACAGATGACAAACCATCATTGATTGATGACTAAGCAGTTTCCCTTTTGTTTTACGTCAAAAAAAATCATCACACATAGGGATTTGTGTAGTACCTTGGTTTTCATCTGACCCCATTGGTTGATTCCTCGACTTTGTCAGTAGTATCCATTATTGGATACTATTCACAGTCGTTTTCATGTGTTATTCCATCTGCTGCATGTCGGAAACATACCTCGGTGTGTTCCTTACAATATTTGCATCCAAGTCCTTCCAAATCTTTGGCCTTCTGCTACCCCTTGTGAAGGATGATGGAGGATGCCTTATTGTCTTCCTTCCAATAGATATCTTCCTATAGAATTCAACACATCTTTCTCTAGTACAAATATCTAGAGTTATTTGTGGTATCTTGGGGATTGCAATCATTAGTGGTAGGTTCCCTCATTACTGACAATGGGAATACATCAATGTCCCCTGATCGGTAGATTCTACTAGGCGTTCAACACCAACTCATGTATTCACACTTGTTAGATTGTACCATGGTACTTTTATGCCCATTATCATCATCTATGGGTCATCTCACATTTGTTGACGATATATATCAATGACTAGTAATCAATCTATGTCTCACTATGTTCGACCCCAACACATCTATTCACATGGTGTAGACTCATACCATGAAAGACCATTTTGAATACTTCGGGTGAAGTACAAGCATCACATATTTTGTTCTCCTGCCTGACATATATTGATTGTACCACACCTCAACATTGGTAATTCCATGGGATCATTTTTTTCACTCCATTGGTTCCAAATATCCTTTGATATTGATTTTGATTTTGAGATATATCTCTACTGTTTATATATTCGTGGTTGTGATCTACTTTTTTCATGGATCCATTGTGTCTTCCGCATGGCCATGATTGATACTATATATATATCACATGGATCCACTATGTATTGTTTTTTTCCATGGACATTAATCATACTTTCATATATTTCATGGATCTGTAGTGTACTTGATTTGGAGGCCATGATTACATCACTCCTGAGCATGGGTATGCCTGACTTGGGAAGAGAATAATCTTACTTGATTTATATTGACGGTTTTTGTTCTTGGATCAATTGTTCGGTAACATTCATTGGATATTATTCAATTCATCCTTGCCTCTCAGAGTTATAATGTATTTTGGCCATCAGTTTCCCTTATGACCTCATACATTAGGGGGCATATGTTATACAAAAAAAATCACATCAATTGCATTTGTGATACGACTTAGTCATTTTCCCTAGCTTGCAAACTTAAATCCCATCCTCCTTCATTAAACTCTTCTAAAAAAAATATTTGTATTTCCATCCATGCATCACTAGTGTGTAAAGTACGAATATTTTCTCCTTTCTAGTTAGCAATTCATGGACGCCCTCAAAAAATATGAAAAAATAAAACATTCCACATTTTCGGGTAGGTTTTTCAGTTGGGCTCGTTCCCAAACTCCCCTTGGCCCGTAAACAACGAAATTCAACCACCTCAACCCCTTGAGAATGGTATAAAGTCACATATGGGGGCATGTATGAGGAGTAATAATATCCTAGGTGCAAGATCATGCTGATTAATTTGCAAGCTTCCCTATTTTCCTTGATCCTCTGAGTAGCATCCCCCTATTCTAGAACTTATTTTCTATTACTCCTTCCCTCTTATATGACCATAGGGTGTGTTCCTATCCCCTTTGGGTCATCCAAAGAAGGTCCTTCTTGCTGAGTTGATGCTTGAAGGACTAGTAGAGGAACCTGGGAAATTGGCTTCGAGGTAGTGTCGATGGTTAGAGTTAGGTTGTAACTACCTACTTATATTGTTTTCAATAAAAATGCCTCTTTAAATATGTTGACATATGTTAGTTTTCTTCATATACTTGAATTTTTTCACATTATATATGTAATTTGAATTCATAACTACTTTGTTGCAATATAGACATGGTCCCCTTTTGTAGGTGGATACCAATAAAGATCATGAGAAAAATCAAAGGTGGATATCTAAGATCAACATCGGACATAGGATACAAGGTGTTAGGCCTCTCCTTCTCTCCTTCTCTCATCAAATTAGTCATTTTCTTATAGAATTGTTGTGTGTGAGGCTAGTTTATGTGTTTTACATATGGTCTCTCTTTGTTGTGACATGACCCAAGGTCATAGGAGAAAATCCCATAACAGAAGGAATCTATGGGAAACTATTTGTGGAGATTCGATAATGCCATCATTGAAATTGTTGTTTGTAATGTGAATCACATAGAAAATATATCCTCTAGTTACCCCTAGACGTGAGAGAGTAAAAAACACAAAAATTTAATAGGAATAGTTTTTGACCTAAATTTTCCTACTCTTAATACATATACCTATTATTTTCTAGATCAATACAATGACAATGAAAAAATGCTCATTTCACCTTAATTTATCCTTTACTCGACCTTGGCACCGAAACCGAACAAATATAGTTAGACCATCTTTCCCTATACCTTGGCCCCAAAACCACACATCTCTAGTTGTAACACACTATGGTTAGTTTGGTAGAATGACGTGTTTTCCTTTATTTATTTTCCTTTAATATATATATGAGATCTTAGTTGGTGTTGGCATGTTCACAGACATGTGTGCTTGTCATTGATGGCAAGATTAGAGTATGCAGAAATGGAAAAACAGGGACTACGTAAGCTCAGGAGGATAAGTGCAGAGGTGCACTTAGAGTGCAAGAACGTGCTTGATCATTTGATGGAAAACAAGCAGGCAAGGAAGAGCAAGGACAAATTGATCCGACTCCATTTCATAGTTTCAGATACCGGGAGGTGGAAGTGTCGAAATGCTTCACCAAAGGAGTCCCGGAATCATAAAATGCGAAATGCCGAAATACCGAAAGCAGGAGACAGTTTCGGAAACTGCGAGTTGAAGTGTTGAAACACTTCACCACAGGAGTCCCAGAATCATGAAATGTGAAACGCCAAAATCCTGAAAGCAGAAGACAGTTTCGGATACTGGGATTTTGGATACCGAGAGTTGGGGATGTTAAGAACTCTTACTACAGGAGTCCTGGAATCGCAAAATGCAAAATGCAAAATGCCGAAATCCAGAAAGCAAGAGACAGTTTCGGAAATCGGGAGTTGAAGTGTCGAAACATTTCACCACAAGAGTCCTGGAATCGTAAAATGAAAAACGCCAAAATCCTGAAAGCATAAGACAATTTCGGATACCAGGAGTTGGGGATGTCAAGAACTCTTACTAGAGGAGACCCGAAGTCGCGAAATGTGAAATCGTGAAATAACCTTAGCCGTTGGATCGAATTTTGATCTGGATCGTTGATCCAACTCCATTTCAGAGTTTTAGATACCGAGAGATGGAGAAGTCAAGTGTTGAGACTCCTCATCATAGAAGTACTGAAGTTGCGAAGTGCGAAAAGCCGAAAAGCTGATCTAACTCCATTTCAGAGTTTCGCAGACCGGGACATGGAAGTGTCGAGAATCTCCACATCAAGGATGTCGAAATGTCGAATTGAAAAATTGCAAAACCACTTTATGGATAAGTGCTTGGTTACTGATGGTGGTCACATCATCGAAGAGATGTAGATAAAAGATTGAAGCGGCAAGCTCCATTTCGAAGTTTCGAAGATCGTGACTTGGAGAGTCAAGATGCCTCACAACAGGATTGCAGAATCGCCGAAATGTCGAAATGAGAAACATGTTTTGGCTCAGCCTGTGGTCATAGCCATTGGTCACATCGACGAAAGATGGAGGAAGGAGCTAGTGCAACCAAGCTCAATTTCAGAGTTTCGGGGATCAGTACGTGAAGTGTAAAGAAACCTTAACCACATGAATCCTGAAATGCCGAAATGCAAAATGACAAATTAAGCACAAGACCCTACAAAATCCATCCAACAGTGCAGGTGAACTTGAATATGATCAGAGGGCTACTATTGCACTTCATAGTGTAACTGCTAGAAACGACTGATGGTCTCTTTCAGAGGATGAGCTTGACTATGATGAAGAAGTCGAAGAGTCTCAACTGCTAGAGGCGCCAAGGAATCTCAGCATAACACCCAGTGATGACGGATGCGTGGGTTTAACTGCCAGAGAAGCTGAAGAGTTTCTATGATGATCAGGTATAGCACTCGACATGGTGAGAGCATGCAGAAGCATGGGGATATTTCATGCACAAGGAGGACATAGACGAGAAGAATGCAGAAAAAAAAGAAGAGATCGGGGTGTTTGTTGTTGGGTGTGATCGAGGTGTGAAGAAGGAGGCAGAGCACAGCAACAAAAATGCACAAAAGGGGAATGTTACATTGAAGGGACATGGAACGGAGAGCATAAAAGGAAAAAGAATATAAAGCGCAAGGAGGGGTGCAGAAGACACTGATGCAGACAAAGCAGTGCAGTGTAGCAGAACAGTGATAAGACCGGTAAGCCATTGACGAAATTTATATCGTTGTAATAAGTCGTAATAGCAAAGATATATTTCAGGGTGGTAGGGAGGTTCTAGGGAGGACTATTGTCCTTAGAGTTTCAAGTGGGTGCTTGAACACAGGGAGTTGTAGCTTCCATTTGGTTGCAGCCAGAGAAACTAGGGTGGTAGGGTGGCACAAGGGAGAACTGTTGTACTCTGTTGTACATGTTGGTGCCTGTGTGACTGGATCTTGGTGCTTCCATCTAGTTGGAGATGGAACATTTAGGGAGTTGGTTCTTCCTTCTAGTGGGTGCTAGAGAAACCAGGGAGTTGGTGCTTCCTTCTAGTAGGTGCTAGAGAAAACAGAGAGTTGGTGCTCTTAGCAAGTTGCAGCTTGCAATACAGAGGTTGTAGCCTTATAATGAGTTGGAGCTCATATGTATGATAATGTACAGAATGTAAAGATTACTTATCATATAAAATAGAAGAGGTTTTTTACCCTTTATGGGTTTCCTCAGGAAATATCTGTCTCTGTAGATTTCATATGTGACAATGATGCTAAATGTTCTATTGCTTACTTTCCTACATTATTGTGATTGTCATTAAGTGCTCTTCAAAGAATTTAAAATAATCATAATTGTTTAAGCACAGTAGCAACTGATTCACCCCCCCCTCTCAGTTGTCCAACAATCAGTATCAAAGCCGACCCCTTTTATCTAAGGGTAGATCCTAGAACTTAAACATGTCAAGCCATGAAGGAAATTCAACCAATAAGGCCCCTCTATTCAATGGAACAAACTCTGCCTTATGGAAAGTTATAATGAGAACTTACATAATGGTCTTAGGTGCAGATGTCTGGGATGTGGTAGATATTGGTTATGTAAAGCCAGTTGTACTAGCTAATAAGGATGACAAGCTAGAATTTAGCTTCAACGCTAAGTCTATGAATGTTATCTTGAGTGGGCTTGTAGAAGCAAAATTTGTAAAAGTTATGCACCTAGGAACTGCCAAAGAAATGTGGGACAAACTCATTAGCAGTTATGAAGGTAATGAGAAGGTAAAGGACGCCAAGCTTCAAATCTACAGAGTATAGTTTGAACAGCTGAAGATGAAAGAAGATGAAACTGTTGGAAAACACTTTCTCAGAGTTGAAGAACTAGTAAATGCAATGAAAGCATTTGGTGAAAAAATTGAGGAACCTTCATTAGTTCAAAAAAATTTGAAATCTCTACCAGATAGATTCAACCTGAAGGTTTCTGCTCTAGAAGAACTTAATGATCTAAAAACCTTGGAGTTTGATCAACTTCTAGGAACATTGATTGCATATGAAATGAGAATAGTTAAAGATAAACCCACCTCCAGAGAAGCATCATTTAAAGCAGACAAGAATGAGGATTCTGAGACTGATGAAATTGAAGAAAAAATTGTGAAGAGACTCAAGAAGGGATCAGGAAAATACAAAGGCAAACTACCTTTCAAATGTTTCAACTGTGGTAAGATAGGTCATTTTTCAAATAAATGTCCTCACAAAGGAAAGGATCAGACATGTGATGACGAGGAGAGGCACAAACACAAAAATTTCTTTAAAGAGAATAATTTTAAGAAGAAAAGTCTTTGTGTAAACAATGATGATGATCCTTCAGATGATGAAGACAATGACTCCTCTATTGTAGATAAACTAAATTACTTCATACTTATGGCCAAAGAGGATTATGATAATAANCCTTCAGATGATGAAGACAATGACTCCTCTATTGTAGATAAACTAAATTACTTCATACTTATGGCCAAAGAGGATTATGATAATAAAAGCACAGGAAGTGAGGCTAATGGAGAAGAAGTTGTGGTTGATGTGGAAGGAGAACTGATCATTTCACTGGAAGAGATTGACAGACTCAGAATTAAGAACAGAAAGCAAAAACAATTGTCGATACAGTTTGTGAAAGACAGTAAATAGCCTGATGAAGACTTTGCCCTACTAAAAGTAGAATTAGAAGAGGCAAAGAAAATCTAGGACATTTTGAAACAACAGTTATTAGAAAGGAAGGCAAGATGTAAAGCTCTGGAAGAAGAAGTAGTGAAAACTAGGAAAGAGTTGGAGAAGTTTCAAGCCTTGTATCATCAGAATCTGTCAAGTATCAAAGCCTCGGAAGGATTAGCCACCATTCTGAATTAGCAAAGGAATCCAAAGCTGAAAACTAGTCTGGGTTATGAAGAGGGATCAAGTAGTGGTAAGCCAAGAAACGAAGAGCCCATCAAGTTTGTCAAGTCTACAACCAATGACAACAACAAACCTGCAGAAACAAAGGAAGACAATCAGCTGCCCATGACGAGTAAAGAAAAAGGTGCCAGGACTGAATCTGTAGAACAAAGAAATAATGCGTTCCCTGCTGAAAGACATCATCTGCATGGAAGAAATTGATCTGCTCAAAGAAGACAATCATTTTCTAGGTACAAATAATTTTTCTATGGCTATTGTTTCTACTGTTCTAACTTTGGTCACAAAGCTGTAAATTGTTCCTTAAGACTTAGACATGAGCAATTAAGATTTCAAAGGAATAAATACTTTCCACAACAAAGAATGATACAACCAAGTAACAAACCTTCATAGATTGCAAATTGCCAAATTAAGTCTAGAGACATGCAACTAAGGAGGTCAAGAAATAATCAACTGTCAATGAGTAAACAAAGCTACAACAATAACTTTGACATATTAAACAATGAGATTGAATGCTACATCTGTCATAACTATGGACATAAATATATTGACTGTCGATTAAGGAACTATGAACCAGATTTGAATTCCCCTGCTAAAAATGTCAAGGTTTGGAAGAAGAAAGAAAGTGACAAGTGTGGATTAGTGTTGTCAGCTCAAATAAAACTGAACCCTTGGTATATATATAGTGGATGCTCCAAACATATGATGGGAGACAAAGGTAACTTTCTATCTCTAAGTGAAAGAAAATCAAGAAGCGTAACCTTTGGAAATGATGCTCCAGGTAAAATAAAGGGTAAAGGGATGGTGATTTTAAGTAATGGAAAAGGAAAATCCCAAGATGTTCTACTTGTATATGGGATGAAACATAATCTGCTCAGTGTAATTCAAATGTGTGACAGAGGATGTGAAGTGGTGTTCACGTCCAAGGACTGCAAAATAAAGTCTGTAAACTCAGGAAAAGTGGTGGCTAAAGGCATAAGGACAGAAAATAACGTATATGTGTTGAAAGAAAATAGAGAAGAGTGTCATCTAAGCAAACATGATGAAAGCTGGTTATGGCATAAGAGACTTGGACATATAAACTTTGACCACCTAATCAAACTTAAAAATATCGAGGCAGTAAAAGATCTTCTGAGAATATCAAAGCCTCAAGATTCAATGCGTAAACCCTGCTAGTAGGAAAGCTAACCAGGACACAATTTAAGTCCAAGAGCTTTACTTCAACAGAGAAACCACTCCAGCTAGTTCATATGGATTTATGTGGACCATCAAGACAGGAAGGAACAGGGAAAGAAAACTACTTCATGCTGATTATTGATGATTACTCCAGACTTACTTGGGTTGCCTTTCTCAAAGAAAAAGATGAAGCATTTGAGAAGTTTAAAATATTTAAGGCTTTAACTGAGACTCAAATAGGAAAGAGTTTAAAGGCAGTAAGATCAGACCGAGGAGAAGAGTTTATGTCAAGTGATTTCAAGGAATTATGTGATAAGCATGGGATCAAGAGAGAATACACAATCCCAAGAACTCCACAACAAAATGGAGTAGTTGAGAGGCAAAACAGAATAGTGCAGGAAATGGCCAGGTCAGTGATGAATGAGAAGAACATTGGTCAAACCTATTGGGTAGAAGAAATACACACAACAGTCCACGTTCTTAACAAAGCCCATATCATACCACAAACTGACAAGACACCTTATGAACTATGGTATGGGAGACATGCTTCAATCAAATACTTCAAAGCCTTTGGGAGTAAATGCTACATAAAGAATAATGATCAGAACCTTGGAAAATATGATGACAGGGCTGATGAGGGCATCTTCTTAGGGTATGCTACAAACAACAAAGGATACAAATGCTATAATAAGAGGCTGCATAAAATGGTTGATTGTATTGACATAAAAGTTGATGAAGGAATCCCAGCAAGAGAGGTGTACAGTAATGAGTCTTCTACAGAGGACACTACTAAAGTTGAAGATGAACAGGTCCAAGAATCAAAAAATGAAGACTCTGAATTAGATGAATACACAGATACTCAGACAGACTCAAATCAGCAGACAACTTCAAATTCCTCCTCCAGAATCACTCAAAAGAATCATCCTTCAAGTAAGATAATTGGTGAAAAAGACAAAGGTGTACAAACCAAGAGAAAGATAATCAAAAACACTGAACAATCACATATAGCTTTCATATCCATGATGGAACCCAAGAATTTTAATGAAGCTAGAAAATATGACCATTGGGTTAAAGCAATGAATGATGAACTTGATCAGATTGAGAAAAATAATACGTGGGAGATGGTTCATAGACCTGAAGGTAAAAATATCATTGGCTCCAAATGGATCTTTAAGAATAAGTTGAATGAGCAAAGACAAGTTGTCAGGAACAAAGAAATATTGGTCTGTAAAGGGTATGCACAAATAGAAGGACTGGATTTTGATGAAACATTTGCGCTCGTAGCAAGATTAGAGGCTATTAGAATATTTCTTGCCTATGCTTATCATAAAAGGTTTAAAGTCTATGAAACGAATGTCAAGTCATCTTTTCTAAATGGCTATTTAAATGAAGAAGTCTATATGGAACAACCAGAGGGTTTCAAACTGTCTGATAACCCTGACTTAGTATGCAAGATGAAGAAAGCTTTATATGGGTTAAAACAAGCCCCTCGTGCCTGGTATCATAGACTGGATACGTATCTCAAAGACAAAGGGTTCAAGAGAGGAACATTTGACAACAATCTATATATCAAAACAGAGGGTAATGATTTGCTCATTGTGTTGGTCTATGTAGATGACATCATCTTCGGATGTAATAAGGATTCATTGGTAAAATGGTTTTCTTCTGCCATGGAGTGTGAGTTTGAAATGTCTATGATAGGTGAACTGCCATTCTTTCTTGGTCTGCAAATTACTCAGAGGTCTGAAGGGATGTTCATTTCTCAAGAAAAATATCTAAGAGAAATGTTGAAAAGGTTTCAAATGGAAGATTATAAACCTGTGGGCACACCTATCGTTACTAGATGCAAATTAAGCAAGGATGATGACTCACCTGATGTTGATCAAAGTTCATATAGGTCAATGATAGGTAGCCTGTTGTACATCATAGCATCTCACCCAAACATAATGCATGTTGTTGGAATGGTAGGAAGATATCAGTCTGCACCTAAACAGAGTCGTTTGCAAGATGTCAAAAGGATATTCAGGTATTTGAAAGAAACAATGACTTATGGTCTGTGGTATCCCATAAATCAGAATTTTCAGTTAACTGCCTGTTCAAATGCAGATTGGAAAAATTGTGTTGATGAGAGAAAAAGCATCAGTGGAGGAGCATTCTTCAAGGGTGACTAATTAGTAGCATGGCTTAGTAAAAAGCAAGGTTCCATTTCTTTATCAACTACAGAGGCAGAGTACATTGCTATTGCTACCTGCTACACTCAGGTATTATGGATGATTCAGACACTTGCAGACTTGGAGGTAAAATACACAGCACCGATCCCAATTCATTGTGATAACACTAGTGCCATCAGTGTGTCTAAGAATCTTGTATTCCACTCCAAGACAAGCATATTCCCATAAAATACCATTTTTTGAGAGAGTAGGTCACCAATCAGGTTGTTCAGGTCCATTACATTCTAACCACAGAACAAATTGCAGACATATTTACTAAACCCCTAGCCAAGACACCATTTGAATATCTCCGACAAAAGCTGGGTGTCATCCTGTCTCACACCTAAGAGAGTCCATGCTGTTAGGGGGAGTTTTGTATTGATTGAATATCTGATACCTCCTAAAATTAGTGCAACAGCTTAGGGGGAGCATGTTTTCTTTGACATTGATGTCAAAGGGGGAGAAAAGGAGTGGTTTGGACTGGATGCTACAGTTGGAGTTCCAAACAGTTTAGCGCACTCATTCAAGGTTGCCATCAATGCCAAAGGGGGAGATTGTTGGCATGTTTGCAAACAAGTGTGCTTGTCATTGATGGAAAAATTAGAGTATGCAACAATGACAAAACAGGCACTACGTAAGCTCAGGAGGATAAGTGAAAAGGTGCACTCAGAGTGCAAGAGTGTGCTTGATCATTTGATCGCAAGCAGGCAGGCAAGGAAGATCAGAGACAAATTGATCTGACTCCATTTCGGAGTTTTGGATACTGGGAGGTGGAAGTGTCAAAACACTTCACCAAAGGAGTCTCGGAATCACGAAATGCAAAATGCTGAAATCCCAAAAGCAAGAGACAGTTTCGGAAACTGGGAGTTGAAGTGTCGAAATGCTTCACCACAGGAGTCCCAAAATAGCGAAATGCAGAACACCAAAATCCTGAACGGATACCGAGAGTTGGGGATGTCAAGAACTCTTACTACAGGAGTCCTGGAATCACAAAATGCGAAATGTTGAAATCCCGAAAGCAGGAGACAGTTTCAAAAACTGGGAGTTGAGGTGTCGAAACACTTCACCACAGGAGTCCCAGAATTGCGAAATGCGAAATGCCGAAATCCCGAAAGCAGAAGACAATTTCAGATATCGGGAGTTGGGGATGTCGAGAACTCTTACTATAGAAGACTTGAAGTCGCAAAATGCGAAATCGCGAAATAACCTTAGCCGTAATATCGAAGTTTGATCTGGACTGTTGATCCGACTCCATTTCAGAGTTTCGAATACCCAGAGATGGAGGAGTCAAGTGTCAAGACTCCTCATCACAGGAGTCCCGAAGTTGTAAAGTGTGAAAAGCCGAAAAGCTGATTTGAACCCATTTCGGAGTTTCACAGACCGGGACTTGGAAGTGTCGAGAATCTTCACATCAAGGATGCCGAAATTTCGAATTGCGAAATCACAAAATCACTTTATGGATAAGCGCTCGGTCACCGATGGTGGTCACATCGTCGAAGAGATGTAGAGAAAATCTTGAAGTGGCAAGCTCCATTTCGGAGTTTTGGAGATCGCAACTTGGAGAGTCGAGATGCCTCACAATAGGATTGTCGAATTGCCGAAATGTCAAAATGTGAAACATGTTTTGGCTCAGCCTGTGGTCACAGCCATTGGTCACATAGATGAAATATGGAGGAAGGAGCTAGTGCAACCCAGCTCAATTTTAGAGTTTTAGGGATCAGTACGTGAAGCGTAAAGAAACCTTAACCACAGGAATCCCGAAATGTGAAACGGTGAATTAAACACAAGACCCTACAAACTCCATCCAACGATGTAGGTGAAATTGAATATGATCGGAGGGCTACTATTCCACTTCATAGTGTAACTACTGGAAACGACTGATGGTCTCTGCCAGAGGATGAGCTTGACTATGATGAAGAAGACGAAGAGTCTCAACTGCTAGAGAAGCCAAGGAATCTCAACATAACACCCAGTGATGATGGACGCGTGGGTTTAACTGCTAGAGAAGCTGAAGAGTTTCTACGATGATCAAGCAGAGCACTCGACATGGTGAGAGCATGCAGAAGCATGGGGATATTTCATGCACAAGGAGGACAGAGATGAGAAGAATGTAGAAAAAAAGAAGAGATCGGGGTGGTTGTTGTTGGGTGTGATTGAGGTGTGAAGGAGGTAGAGCGCAGCAGCAGAAATGCACATAAGGGGAATGGTGCATTGAATGGACATGGCACATAGAGCATAAAAGGAAAAATAATAGAAAGCACAAGGAGGGGTGCAGAAGACACTCAAAGCAGCACAGTGTAGCAGAACAGTGATAAGACCGGTAAGCCATTGAAGAAATTTATATCGTTGTAATAAGTCGTAATAGAAAAGATATATTTTAGGGTGGTAGAGAGGTGCTAGGGAGGACAGTTGTCCTCATAGGTTCAAGTGGGTGCTTGAACACAGGAAGTTGTAGCTTCCATCTGGTTGCAGCCAGAGAAACCAGAGTGGCAGGGTGGCGCAAGGGATAACTCTTGTTCTCTGTTGTATAGGTTGGTGCCTATGTGACTAGAAGTTGGTTCTTCCATCCAGTTGGAGCTGGAACATTTAGAGAGTTGGTGCTTCCTTCTAGTGGGTGCTAGAGAAGCTAGGGAGTTGGTGCTTCCTTCTCGTAGGTGCTAGAGAAAACATAGAGTTGGTGCTCTTAGCAAGTTGCAACTTGTAATACAGAGGTTGTAGCCTCACAATGAGTTGGAGCTCATATGTATGATAATGTACATAATGTAAAGATTACTTATCATATAAAGAAGAAGAGGGTTTTTACCCTTTATGGGTTTCTTCAGGAAATTTCTGTCTCTGTAGATTTCATATGTGATAATGATGTTGAATGTTCTATTGCTTACATTCCTGCATTATTGTGATTGTCATTAAATTCTCTTCAAAGAATTTAAAATAAGCATAATTGATTAAGCACGGTAGCAACTGATTCACCCCCCCCCCCTCTCAGTTGTCCAACAATTGGGTATTTTGTTATCTTTGTGCTAGTATGCCAGGTTCAAATATTGTAGGGTTTGGTGCACTATTCCACATTGACATGTTTATTAGGGATTCTATCAAAGAATGTGGGGAAGCATGCCTTTTATTTCCCTGTGAGGTTTTCCTTTGAAGAAAAAATATATAGATGTACCCATGGAGAGTGAGGCTCTAATGAGCTACCTACTGTAAAAGTAGAGAATAGTTAACATGAAGAATGAGAGGTTACATTAACTCAAAGTGGAAAAAATTAGTAAAATACATTAACGCTCAAGAGAGGATGTACCAACCATGATACATCAAGGTTCCATCTTAGGGGAATAATGGAAAATGAATAAGAAAATGTGGGTTTATTATAAAGAGACTATTAACCCTAGGTTATAATACTACTCTATCACTCTGCTAACTTCAAGAATAAATATTTTTAAAATAAGAACAAACTCACATACACTTCCTAATAAAATTAGAGATATATGACACCTGGAATAAAAAGGACGACACCAGACATTGAAAGGAAAGAAAATTTCTAAAATTTATTATTAGAAAACATTAAAACCATGTAGGTTAAAGTGGACATCATACACAAATATTAGACTTTATTTTAAGAACATTTATCACATATAATATATACAATGTCCTCAATGAAAAGAAATGGAACTCATCTACTTGATCTTCCTACCCTACCCAATTGTTTTATCTTAAAAATATCATAGTTAATAAAAAATTAACCCCTTTTTTAACGCGGGATAAAAAAATATTGATCAAAGTAAAACATTGATGATGATGTCTTATTCATAATATATTTAGCAATCAAATGGCTATGTGGAGGGATCCCTTGTAATTTGGAATTTTATATATATATATATATATATATATATATATATATATATATATATATATATATATATATAATTTNTGGCTAAGTGGAAAGGTTTTTTGTAATTTGGAATTATATATATATATATATATATATATATATATATATAATTTAATTTTTTTTGGATTGTGGAACTATTCTATTAAAATACAGTAAAATTTCAATCATAAATTCATATTGTTTATCTTTATGAATGGAAAAAACTAAGGCTTTCCCTTATTGAAAAACCTGGGAAAAGACGTGATCATCTTTCCTGCCCTTTGGGAAAAAACCAGGCATACTAAAATAATGAGAGAGATTGTCTATTTGATTATTGTCATAAGACCAAAAAACTGAAAAATCATAATTGAGAAAAACTTAAAAAAAAACATAAGCATGGGATCATGTATGCTTGTTGATCATGGTTGGAGGGACATCTGGAGGAATCTCTTTGCAAACAGAGCAGCCACTGAAATCATTGTCATTGTTGTTGGAGGAGTTGGAGATGTTTGAGCTTGGTTCCTTGACCGGGAGGCTTGTACTCTTGATAAAGGGGGCCATCAACAAATTGTGTTTTCCTAGAGTAGTCTCATCGGTTTGTTTATTGGAATTCTCCTGAGGAGTTGAGGGGCTGGGGTGGGTCGTAGAAGGGGGAGGACAAGTGTCAGGGGAGGGAGGGGTTGAAGAATTAGGGTGAGTGGTGGGAGAGTGGGGAGAGTGAGGAAAACTAGGAGGGCTCTGAACAAAAACCCCCAAGAGGTTGAGGAGGGTGCAGGCGAGCAAGTTGTTTACCACCCAGTAACTGCGACGATGTCTCGAGGTGCGTAGGGAGGCTGGGAGAGAGCATGGAACTTCATCTTCCCAATCGTATAAAAATTTTTGGAGAGAGTTGGGGACCAAGCGGTCGTAGCCATCCTGCTTGACCATGATGGGCGGGGAAGGAGTTGTGGATGTGCACCTGCCGCAACCACTTCTCCCCAAGGTGGGGGTGGCATGCTTGTAGGGAGGCATGAGTAAGAGCTTGAGCTTGTGGCGCACTGCGAGGGGGGGAACCACCACCTTCTGCAGAGATCATAGAACTCCCACCTACAGAGAACAAAGAGCCACCACTTGCAAAGAACAATGGAGGAACGATGGGGAGGGTCAAGGATAATGGAGTCACAAAATCCATGAGGAGGGGGGGTCGAATCACTAGCCTTCAATGCTACCATCCTTTACATCCACATGGACCGGTGCAATGTACTATGGCCATGCAGGTGAGGAGTGGGAGAAGTTGGTAGAGTAATGAAGCGAGGCCTTGGGAGGAGAGGTTGTTTAATTTACATGAGGGGAGGCAGTGGAGCATACCAATTCTTTGGTTTGCACACGTATGGCTCTCGTGGTGTCCGCTAGGTGGATGAGGGTGACACCTGCATCTCGGGTATATATATATATATATATATATATATATATATATATAATTTAGAATTATTAAAATATAAATATATATTATACAACAACGATATCTATATGCAATTAGAGTGAAATTGACAAGATTTAATTATAATTATAAATTATTTAGAGCATGTTGAATCACAATGTGCTAGGAACGTGAAGGGTTTATTTGAATGAAAGGTGAAGGTTTCTAATCGACAGAGATTTATAAGTGTGGTGAAGTTGAACGATAAGGGTTTCTACATTGCTATAAATTTGAAGAATTGGAAGGCACTTATATTGCGGTGAATTATACCTGGGTAGTGAATTTGAATGAAATTGAGAGGAGCTTTAAAATTTGAATGACGGTTTGGTGTGATTGGTAAAGGTTTATAAGTTTCTTCTCTTAACCTTTTTTTTTTCTTTTCAATATGAGCACTTCACCACATATTCCAAATCCTCAATATGAACATATAGAACTATTAAAGAAAAAAAGACTAGAGAGAGAAACGATTGTTACAAGACAATATTCAAACACATATATAGAGAATAGAATATTAGGGTTCAAGTCTATGGAGCCAACAAGCCAAGAAATGGAAAAACAGAATGAAAGAAGGAGACTCCAAGCAAATCTCAACATGAGAGATAGGATTAAAGAGATAGAAGAAAAACTAACCATTTGGCCCTAATTAGTTTCAAAAATAAACCTGATATCAAACGGATAAGAAGTGAATGAGTTAATGGAGTTGGATCATAAGCTTAACAAAAGGGCCATGAGTCTTGAATCTCATAATTTTTGGTATAAAAAAACTAATTTAAACAACTTATATTATAATAATAATAATAATCTATTTTTAAGGTCACGGTCAAGCCAGCACACCAAATTGGTGTATGAGACCCCCTTGTTTGTGGGACAAGGGACCCCCCTCCGCCCAGTACCCTACCCCCCTCTGAACCTGTGACCTCTTAAGAGGAAACACATGTTCTTAACCATTAGGCCCACTCAGGTTGTATTAATAAGCAAAAAATAGAAGCAAAAAGGATAAGAAAAATAATAGAACATAAAAATAGGTTGATGGGTCTCAAAGTAAGTTATAATAACCATAAATATGCATACTCAATATAATATATTCCTTCTTAATATATATACAATCTGAGTGGGCTTAATGGTTAACAACATGTGTTTTCTCTTAAAAGGTAACAAGACTTTAGCTTTTTCCTCCTAAAAAATAAGAGTAAATAGAGGTGGCAAATAGATATTTATGCCTAAAGGCATACACCTATTGACAATGGACAGATTTAATAGGGGTTTAGTGCTTAATAAGTTTTCTATGGACAAGATTAAATATGGCTGGAATATTCTTAGTAGTCACACAAAATAAATGGTTGTGATTTCAATCATTAACTTTCTAGCTATTATAAAGACATCCGTTTATGTGTTTACTTTTTTACATTTACCTAATCATATTTAAAAATTACTTTGATAGCTAGCCTTTCGACGTTCACCAACAGCTATTTAACTGCTGTGATATTGGTTATAAGTATCAGAAATTTCGTTAGTCAATTTAGAGTTGTTACAAAGTTGACTAACGTTGTTTTTTCTGGCGCTGAGTAAAATTATAATCCAATTTTACATATGGATCGTTTAGAGTCACAGGTGAAGCACTTCGATGATAACAAAAGAATATGAAACATGGAACTCAAAATTAAATGATTCGAATCCTCTCGATTTACAAAATTATTTGAGTACACAGCATGCAATAGAAAAGATTAGTTCCAGTAAAATACAACGACAGCAGCGGAGAAAGCCATGGAGTAAACTACGTCGGTAAGCAAAACCAGAAGGCGAGGTGAAGCGCCCGGGCCAGACAACAATTATAATTTAACTCTCCATAACAATGGCAGACCAGACAACAACAAGGCGATGAATGCCAATACTCCTATTATCGGAAGCGTAATCTTGAGGTGCCACTCCAACGAGGCCAGACGGAAATGTTGGAGCGCCTGTTCCTCCATCAACAAATCTGACAGCTTTCGTGGTAGGCTGGGATTCGTGGCTCTAGAGATCCGCTTTTTGGTCCTGAATTCCACTTGAACGGGGGATTCTTCTTGTTCCTGACAAATTTTAGGAATTTCCGGATCTCCCTCGTGCTGCTCTCGATGGGTTTCTATCGTAATTGGATAATGATGCTCCATGGCAAGGATTCTATTTCACCCCTTTACTCTTGTTTGAGAATCCTGCCTGTGATAGTCATGAAGAGCGAATGCGGAAGGCAGCGGTTCTCTCTTGGAATTATAAAGGATTTTCTTAATTTAACTTCGAGGTAGCTAAATGGCAATCTATGCGGGCACTGCACCAATGACCCTTGGCTTTCCAAGTCACAATTCAATGATTTTTTCAATTCCGGCTGTAAGAGCACCTTGTCTTCTTGAAAAACAAATTTTACAAGTTAAAAACTGCCTAATCATATTCATATATTTTTTTAATAGATAGGTATATGCTACATATATTTTTTTAATAGATAGGTATATGCTACAAACTAATATATATATATATATATACGCTACAAACTAACATAAGAGAAACTATATATGCTACAAACTAACATACATACATATATATATATATATATATATATATGCTACAAACTAATATATATATATATATATATATATATATATATATATATATATATATATATATTCAATGTTTAAAATAGCGAGGGCATCCTTAGCCGCCTGAGGTGGTCTGTTCGGGGTTGAGTTTCTTCCCACTGACGACTTCAATTTAGCGGAAAGGCGATTTGGGGAGAACTCTGGAGTGAGGGATGGTTTTCTTCAACGATGGTTGGCTTGTTAGAGGTCGAGCTTTTCCCTGCGGAGACTGTCTCTTCAGCGATGGGGTGCGAACTGGTGGCTATTGTGTGAGTTTCGGTAGTGGTGGTTTGCTATTGTTGGAGTTTTGAAAGTGGTGGTTTTGGAGTTTGTTGTGGTGGGAGTTTGTTTTCTGCTCAAGAGGTTTTGGGTCAGAGTTTTGAGGTCCTCATTGTGGGTGTGCTATGTTTTGGTTAATGCTTTGACGTCCTTTGGGGTGTGCAGTGTTTGGTTTGGTGTTTGGTTAACACTTTGAGGTTCTTTGGGGGCAAGCAACTAGTGGTTTTTTTTCTAGTCTGAATCTCTTATTGTAGCCTGTGTGCTGGTTTTCAACTCTCGTGACATTCTCTTCTTGTAAGGACTGGTATTTTTATGTTTTTGACCATGGACTATGGTATAGAGCTTCTTTGAACAAGTTATGTATTTTGGGATAATAATACAATTAGATATCAATATAATGAGTTAATTTTCTATTGGAAAAAAAGGTACAAAATAGAGAAAATAGATGATACATAAAAACAAGATAAACTCAAGTGCTTACTAAAGTTCTTAAGAGATTTGCCATAAAGATGTCACCTTTTATCTAAATCATCCAAAAATAGATAAAAAAATTATTATGTCAAATATTGAAAATATTATTGTATCTAAATTTAAAGGGAAATTCCCCCGGATGGGGTGACATGTGGACAGACTGGGCACATGGAGGCGCCAACGGAGGGGCCATTAATGGGGCGCCTACTCCTAGCTGTGGGCAGTTATTAAGGCCCTTGCCTCAGTAGACCATCGGATTATGATGAAGCTCCTCGCGCGTGGGCAAGGGACGGCTAGCCAGAGCATTAAGCTCTCGGTGTTAATGCTGGCAGCTATGGGCTATGCATTCATTAGCATGAGCGGACCTCCCACTTCGCATTCGAATTTGTTTCAGCAGGGCAAGCACCGTTGCGCAGAAGGTTCCGCCCTAGCCCTCACCATGCCATGGGTAAGGGGTAGACCTTGCCGAGGCGCTGGCTAGTACGCAGCAGACTCACAGAGGAAAAGGCACCAGAGGTTTGCCAGAGCTATGCTCTTGGTTAGGAAAAAGCGCCGAGATGGCGCCACTGTAGCACACTCGCCGCCTCAAACTTACGTCGAGGAGGACCTGTCCATCACGCTTCCACCAGACTTCTCTGAGAACCGGCTGTTTGTTGTCTCGGACAATTGGGATCCTCCGTCGAGCTTCGGTCACACGTCAACTGCACCCAATTTGGGTGATTCTCCCACGCCCACCATAGCTCCAAGTGCAGAATTCGTGGCTTGCCCTGTGGAGGAGGAGCCACCGGAATCCATCGCAGGGGTGCAGACGCAGAGGACAATGCCGGATTACAAGGCAATGGAGGCTGAGGAGGCACAACCAGAGCGTACTGCCGACACACAGCAGCAAAGGACGACGCCGAGTCAAAAGGAAGTGGAGTCTGAAAGGAATTCACCACCTTCACCACCGTTCCTGCATCCCAAACACCTAAACTTGATTTTTGAAGTGCGTAGCCTCGTGGAGGACCAAATCTTCAGAGTTGTGCGAATCAGCTAGCACCTAGACATGCTGTACGCAGCCTACTCCAAAGCTACTCCACGGTGCCAATGCCCCACATGTGCGCAACCCTTCTTCCTCCCTGTCAATGGCGGCAATTTCGACTGAATAGGTTCTGGTCTTCCTTATGGTCTCCATGCTCTTTTCAGTTACTGTTTATCAGAGCTGTAGCTCGTTAGTTCTTAGCATAGTTAGCTCTAGCACAGTCTTTCTTTTACTGTTGAGCATAATGGACATAATCCCTGGTTTCCTTCGGGCAGGGTGGCGAAACGTTACGCCTAATTTTGCTTGCTACTGTGGACAGGCCAGCTGTCCTGGTTTCCTGTATAGGCAGGACAGCTGGCATATGTATGCCAGATGTCTATCCTTTTTTGAAAGCTTAATATAACAGGTTCTGCATTTTTAATTAAAAAAAAAAAAATTTAAAGTGAAATTGAGATATTATAAAGAATTATACTATAAGAGCAGGAAGGTGATTAACCCTAATTTAAAAGATGGAAAGCAAGTTATTGGAGAATTCTTAAAACAAAAGAATTTGTCATCTTTGTAACATTGAGGGGGTTTCTCTTAGAATGTGTATGCATTCCCACATTATATTTCAATTTCAAAATATTTGTTATGCTATTGACATTCCTAACTTTCTAACTCATCAAAACTATAGGACTTGTGGAATTACTCTCTAAAATTTTCAAGCACAAAAATAAAATTCTAAAGCAAACTATCTTCTCTTTGTGGATGTAATGATTTCCTTGTTTTATGTATTTCTTTGAAATCAATTTATTAACAAATGTTGGAGATCCAAAACTAGAGTACTAGAGGTTGAAGGAGCAAATGTGTAAATAAGATTTTTGGTAATTTTATATGATTTTTTTTTTTTATGAATGATTAGATTAATTTTTAAAGTTATAGAAAAATTAATATTATCATTTTTAATGTCTTCGTTATTTCTAATAAAGTCTATAACTTTTTTGTAATTATGATTTACTAATAACCTTTAGATGTATTTATTCAAATATAAATAATTATTATAATAATTTTATTTGTGTAATTGTAACTAAGGATTCATAACAACTAAGAATCATTTAGAGTTACTAAAGACCTTCACATGTATTTTTCCATTACACTTTGTTGCAAATTATGTGATTGTAGTGAAAATGTATGGACGACGTTGAAGCTAATTAATTTTAAATTTAAAAAACATTGAAAAAATTCGTTATTCAAATTGAAAGAAATGTAGATAATTTAGACATCCAATTTCTAAAAAAAATTAATTTTTTTTATAGATTAATACAAATCAAAGTTAAATATATATTTTGGAAAAAAAATGAAAAAGTAGGTTATTCTTTTTCCAAATTAAAAGAGGTTTTTGAAAAATGTCATATTTGTATGTTAGGGTCCAAATAAGGGTCCAAATAACAACCAATAAGCCTAATAATTTATCCTTCCTTCTAAGAAGTTGCTCAAACATGGGTATTGTTAAGATAAATGACCAAAGGGAAAATTGTTAGTATGATAAGCACTTTCTAAGTAGAGAACACGGCGAGAGCGGCGATTTTAGGTTTTGAGAGTCGGTTTTTAGGTTTTCGTATGGGGGCTCTGCGGCTAGGTCTTGCTAGCCGCATCCCTGTTTTTCGGTTGGCGTCGGGGGTGGTTCGGGGAGGCTGCGCTGCAGGCTACGGGGTGGAGCTCCTTTGCTTTGCGGCTACGCTACAGGCTTCAGGGTGGAGCTCCTTGCTCGCGGCTTCGGTTGGCGTCGGGGTTAGTTCTGGGCGGCGGCGCTGCAGGCACCTGTTTGGAGTTTCCTTCCTTTGGGCGCGCGGTCCTGTCGGTGCGTTGCGGCCGGCTCTATGCTGGTTCTGGTGGCCAGCATGGCGGCTCTTCGGAGGGTCTTCCAGGTGGGTCTTGTTGTGGAGGCAGTGAAGGTTCGTTTTGGCAGCTGCGCGAGATCCCATGTGGTGCGCCATTGTTAGGTGCTTGGGTCATGTTCGCTGTCGGCGCCCTTTTTCCCTCCTGTTGCTATTGGGGGCCGAGTGGGCCCGAGGGGCTGTTTCCCTAAGCTTTTCCTCCGAGGGGTCTTGTTCGGCGGTGGTGGAGTTTCGTTGGGCAGCTTCGACGGCTCTTGCGTGGAGTGCCATTATGGGTGCTTGGGGCCTTACTGTTGTCAGCGTCATTTTCTCCTGGTTTTTTTTGCCTTGTTTTTTTTGGTTCACTTGTGCACAGCCTGCGTGTTGTGCTGGGTTTGTTTGTACTGGGTAGTGGTGCTTCGTTTTGCCTCTGTGCATGGATGTTGGAGTTGCACTGATACGGTCACAGCTTGTTGCTGGCTTTGTAAACGAATTTATACTCTATATAAATTTGAGTTAATTTTCTCTTGGAAAAAAAAAAGTTTACCCATAAATAATATATGAAAATAAAAACCAAAATCCTTTAAAAGTTCGTAGAAATGTTATTTTGATTTATATTATATATAATATATAATTAAAATTTTAAAAGTAGTTATTTTGTTTTATTTTTTATCTTATATATGTTATTTAATTTTTTGTTTGTATTTATATTAAGAATGTATTTTATATTAATGTTATTATTTTAGATTTTTAAAAATAATTATTAATATTTAATTTTTAAAAAATCATAATTTATAAATTTTATGAAATTAAAGTTTAAAAATTATTAAAAATAATGTACATATAGGGAATCTCAATGTATAGTGCTTAATACATGAAATTATGATTTAAGGTTGAAAAAAATTAAAATTTATTTCCTTTATATTTATTAATAAATTTTAAATTAAAATATTAACATTTACACTTTAAACATATTTATTATTTTACATGTTTAATACTTTGTGATCAATTAAAAATTAGGATGAATTCTATATTATCATATAAATTAACGGAGGTCATTTAATACCAAAATTATGAAGTAAAATATATATGTAAATGAATTAATTTATTGAAGAAATGATATAGTAGAGTGAATCTTTAATTTTATTAGTTATTAATGAATATGTTAAAAAAAAATTGTTTAATCTCTTTCTTAGTATACTTTTATTTTTTTTAAATGCTATTTTCATTAAATATTATAGATACTATTATTTTTTACAAATTTTATGTCCCTTATTATGGTGACATGACACAATTTTCATAATCTTTGGATGGAAATTTTGGCTGCTAATGCACTCTATTTTATTTTTTTATTTTTGTTTTTTGTTTTAATTTAATTAATGATTTTATTGGAAATTAATTAATATTCTAACAACATTACTTGATTTTGCATTATCGATGAGGTATAAAGGGTCTAAGCTATTTGCTTGTTTATTTCCTTAAAAAGAAAGCAAGAAATTGAAATAGTAGGAGAAATGTTGGCTCTTGAATCATAAATATATTGATATTTACATCACTCTTTAGTGGATGAAGATAAATTATTTCTATAATATATAGGCACAAACTCATATGACCATTTATTTGTTTCTATCCAATGGGGATTCATTACATAGTGCTTCCATGAGGTAGCTTTTGAACATGTCTTTATCAAATTCACAATTTCTAAGGAAATTGTTGGCAAAATCCTTGATTTCAACAAGTCTCGGATTAATAGGATAATACAAAAATAGGTTTCTGTGGTCGATTTGGTGGATATATGAGCC
Source organism: Picea engelmannii (assembly GCA_009831015.1). Classification (NCBI taxonomy): domain Eukaryota; kingdom Viridiplantae; phylum Streptophyta; class Pinopsida; order Pinales; family Pinaceae; genus Picea; species Picea engelmannii. Next base: position 1,464,615 of record ML782914.1, read on the forward strand.
TTGTAGGACCCTTGCGCAAAGTTGATGGATGAAAAAGTGGCAATGGGAAATACAAATTTATGCTCATGTATGAATGTGCATGAATTCATTGAAACATATGCACATTACTTTTAAACCAACCTTAATTCCTTCCTAACCAACATGCATGCATGGAATGCCACATTGCTACCAACTGGGTGATTAACATGAGTGTTTTAATAACATCCATCCATTCATTTGAGTATGAAAATATAAGCAAAATAGACCATGGGTTTTCCTTTCTTATATGTTTCCTTCAAATCACTTTGTGCATTTTGGAGTAGTTGAAGCCATGTTTTAGAGAAGAGGATTTATATATTTCTATAATCAAGACAAGATAGGATGGAATCATTGCCAATTAGTGTTTCTGGAATTTGTAATGGTATTTTCACTTTGATTCCTTTGAGTTAAAGGTAGTATTTTGTGTGGTTTTTGTTCCAACTACTATGTTTAGAATTTTTAAATTATATGGATTAAGAAAGGGGATTTTTTTTTTTAACATTATTCAAATGTAGCCTTTAAATATCATTATCATCAAGCATACCCTTGATTAAAACCTAAATGCCTCACCATTAATTGGAAAAACTTCCAACCCTAATCCCCAATCACCAATTGGAGATGAAAATGTTGACATTAATAATGGCGTTGGAACACTTAGAACATGTGAAATTTATTTCTTAGGAGTATCAAAGAGATTAGATTACTTTCTCTCACTATATTCCTTGATAAATTTGTTTCTCCAATCGCACATGAATGAGGGAAATTATTTGATATTTCTAAATACATGCCAAGAAGTATAACTATAAGACATGTTTAGATAGGAAGAATGTGACAGGTTTAGAAATTATAAATTGCAATCTTGAGGACTTAGTTATTGATGCTAGAACTGGAGAACATAATCTTAAGGGAAAGAGGAGTATTTGCATGGACTAGTGTACATACCATCCATTTATATAAAAATATATGGATAAATGGTTTATGGTTTTTGATATACCTTTCTACTATAACAAGAAGTTTTCAAAGTACTTTCAATGAATATTATGGATCGAATTTTTTTTAGGTCTCCATGTAAAGAATTTTCACATTGGTTAATAGAAGGGGGTTGGTCATCAATGTGAAGAAGATGGAGAAATCCATGTATGACCCATTGAGAAATCACACCTTCTTAGGTGAATTACTAATCCCCCCACCCAATATCGTGATATTGTAGATGACAGTAATGATCCGGATTATTTTCGGCACAAAATGAGAGAAAATATATAATAAAGAAATGTACAGAGATATCTCAGATATCCAATAATATAACAGAAATGTATCAGAGATGCAACCATAAAAAAAAGATACAATAATACACAATTTTCCATTAATTAGCGAAAATGTACAAAGACTGTAAAAATACAGAGTGAAAGACTCGCTAGACTAGTGAGAGCTTATCTCTGAGAAGAGATGTGTCTGCTACTCACATTTGCAAGAAAATGATTTTATAATTAGGCTCCAAAGGCCTTTTTATCATAAATAATATCCAAAACCTTAACCCCAGAAGATGAAAATCCAATAGTTTTGTGGACCCTGTTTTGGGTAGTTTGGTGTATCAACTTCCCGGGGGCGTAACTTTGGCATACGATATCTATTTGGGGTGCACGATAGCTCATTAGAAAGGTATCATCGAGGAGATTCATTTTGGGGGATCAACAAGAGACTTTAGCTATCATTGATAATATCGATCTCGAAAAACCTTCATTTAGGCCCTCAAAATGGCCCCGGAAGTTAAAAAATGCTAAAAATAGTAAATTGCCAAATGCCAGAGAATTGTTTTGAACCGAATGGAAAAGGTGGGTGTCCACCAATATCCACCTAGATCAATCCTCCCTCCTTAGAAAGAAATGGTCTCCATTGCATTGAGTTCCCGGGCGAGAGGAGAAAGTGATTGAATCTTGGTGTGTTGCTTGCCTTGCTGGAGACATTACGTTGTGGAAGGTTTTCATGAACCTGTTGTTGGCGGGGTTGAATCTATTAAATTAGTCGAGCTACAAGATATGTCTGGGTGCAGAAGGAATATTTTTTATTTGTTGCATTCTTGTCGACCTACTTATGTTGGATAGAAGGTGCTTGGGTCGAGGTTGTAGTGGTTGCAGTATCCTTATGTTCACCTTTTGAACAGATTGTGAAGAAGTTGAATTTTGTAGTATGAGATACTACCTTGCGGCATTGTTTAGGTGGGACAATAGTTGGAGCTACCTCTAGTATCCTGTAGAGATGACCCCCTAGAGTAACAATGACACTACGAGGTCGAGACTCATAGACAACATGGCGCTTCCACATATATGGCTGACCCAAGAGAACATCACAGTCATCCGGTAGGGAAACATCACATCTTACCTCATCCTTGAAGGGTTGGATGTCGTATGACAATCGACACTACTAGATGTCACGAAGATATCATCCCTGGAAAATCCACCCAATGTTGTATGGTTGTGGGTGTGGTGTTGTCGACAATCATAACTGTTTGACGACCTCTGTTGAGATGAGGTTCTTCTGGCTTCCGCTATAAACAAAAAAATGCAATGGGATCCCCTTCACCCACATCTATGAATGAAAAATACGCTCCCACTCTTCATGATCTGTGGGTTCTTCTGGTTGAATTGTTGTGATCACGAGAATAGTAATGGGGTCTCTGTCGATGATCTGTCTTCTATCAATATTTTCTGAATCATATTCTAACTCAGGGTTCGACTCCTTATCTTTGATCTCGACCACCAATGACTGTTTTGAGCGACATTCATCAGTGTTGTGCTAGGGTATTTTGTGTAAATCACACCATTTTCTGGTGTCCTTCTTCATCTTTCCGTGACCCTTATTTTCCTGTGGCTTGGACTGGTTTTCAGGAGACTGTTTGTTAGGGTCCTTTTCATCATACTTTGGTTGTTGCGGATTTGCAGACTCGAACTCCCATTTGTTCTGGTGGTTAAATTTTTTCTCGAATTTAACAGCATATCGATAAGCAGTACCAAGTGATGAGATGTCTAGAAAATCCATTTCAGTTTGGATGTATCTGTGTATAGCCCCATGGTATTTCAAAACCAAATGTCATTCAGAGTCTTTGATACCCAGCTTGGTGCACAAGGTATGGAAGGTATTGGTGAACTCTGAAACTGCTTGGCCCCTCTCTTGCTGCAGTGTGGTCCATCTCATGTATTGGTCCTCATAGTTTCCAACAGGGTAATAATGTTCCTTTACCGCATCCACAAAAAATCTCAAGTGGGATCAACCCCATATATTCCAGAATCCTCTGTGGAAATTTACCCCCAGTAAGTTTCCCACCAATTTTTGACATGGGGGAGATCCTTAATGAGTGGGAAGGTGATATTTTCCCTGTCAGAGAAATTATGAATAGAGAAATAACCTTCTAGCAAATTTAATCATTTTTCTAGGGCATGTGCATCTATATGTCCTCCAAATATGGGAATATCAAAATTAACTTGTACCTTGAAAGGCGAGGAGCCTACAAAGTGGTTGCTTGATGAAGACACGCCTGTTTTTATCGACAGGAGTTGAAGGATGTGGAAAAAATTCTCCATCATTTCATCCATTTGTCACATGATAGCTTGCTCAAGCAACTTATTAATAGAATCGTATGCTCTGTCGTTTTTATTTTCTTCCACCATGGAGGGTTTCTTGGGCGTGCAAGATCAATTGTACTCAAGAGAGACACTCTTGAGACTCAACTTTATATACTCATACCTCGTCGGGGACATGCACTGAAAAAGGATCAAGAGCAACTTGCTCCGATACCACTGATCTAGATTATTTTCGGCACGAAATGAGAGAGGAGATATAATAAATAAATATATAGAGATATCTCAGATATCCAATAATATACCATAAATGTATCAAAGATGAAACCATAAACATAAAGACAGAGTAATACACAATTTTCTATTAATGAACGAAAATGTACAAAGACTATAAAAATACAGAGTGAAAGACTCACTAGAATGGTGGCAGCTTATCTCTAAGAAGAGATGTGTACACTACTCACATTCGCAAGACGATGAGTTTACAATGAGGCTCCAAAGGCATTTTTATCATAAATAAAATACAAAACCCTAACCCCGAAAGATGAAAATCCAACAATTTTGTGGACCCCGTTTTGGGTAGTTTGGTGTATCAACTCCCCGGGGGCGTAACTTTGGCATACAATCTCTGTTTGGGGCACACAATAGATCATTGGAAAGATATATTCGATGAGATTCATTTTTGGGGGATCAATTAGAGCCATTGTCTATAATTAATAAGCTTGATCCCAAAAAACCTTCATTTAGGCCCTCAAAATGGCCCTGAAAGTCAAAAATTGCTAAAAATAGTAAATTGCCAAAATTGCAAAATTGTTTTGAGCCAGATGGAAAAGGTGAGTGGCCACCGATATCCACCTGGATCAACTAATGAGACCCAAACATAAATTTCCACCTCAAAATGTACTTTACTTTAGCATTGAACCCTCCTCATTGCATCCCATTAAAAGGGATATTTAGATAATATGAAACCTTATAATTGATGAGCAAGGGTCAATCCTTTATGCCATGAACCTAACTCTAGTTAGGTAAGACATCTATCAATACTATAATTATGGTGAAAGATCATGTGATCCTCATCCATGCTTAAGATATTGTAGACTTGTTATGGACATATGGAGGTTCCTATCTAGGAGATATCTATTGATGACATTGGTATAAAATCATGCTTATGGACTTCATTGATTACACACGTGCACACACACAACACACACACATGACATGTATTCTATAAAGTTAATTATAAATATTTTATAACTATATTGTTATTTGGTCTATCTAGTTGTTATGATACATTTCTCCTTCATGAGAATGGTATAACTCATCCTCTCTCATCACAAATGTAGAATTTATAATAACATGTTATTTTGGGATACCCTATTGTGGAAATTAAATTTCATTTAATTACAGTATCTAAGTATTGTAGCATTTTTATGTTTTTTTTCCTTGTTTCATATATTCATCCAACTACTTTCACTTAAGTTTCTACAACAATTGAGAGATTACATTAATATTCCATCACCAATAGGGTTTGAGATATCCTATGTTTCCTCTAAGACCAGGATTTCACATATAGGGATGGAAATTTTGACTGTCCCTTCTCATTTTCAAGTACTGTTTCAAATTAATTCATGTTAAAATGTGAAATTTCCATTATTGTTTATGTTAATTTTAAATCTTTTTGTACTTATCATACTTATTAGACAAATGTATGCTTACATGCACCAACCAACCCTAAGGTTTAAATACTGACATATACACTACACCATTTGGTGTAGTAATTTCTATGAGCATAATGCACTAGAAATAGGTATTACAACAAACATGTTTTTAGATCCCATAGTTTTATTTGTACTTGTCTATATATATATATATATATATATATAAGAAAATTTTGTCTTGCAAATTTGTATTACTTCAAAATATTTACACCTAGATCTAGCCTCTCTGTCTTTCCATAGCCCCCTGTCATGGAAAAAATTTAGGTAGTGGGTGAGTGCACGAATTTGGTGGCCGAAAAAGTGGCAATGGGGTCAACAGGAACACATGTGCATTCCTAATCCTATAGGTTTGGAAAGGCACAAACCTCTAACAAGATTTCCATGTAGGTTTGTTGGCAAGAATGTGCACATGTTCTAAGGAAATTGTGCATGTCCTTAAGAAATCATGTGTGTTCCTAACAGGAACGCACATGTGTTCCTAATCTACCCATTTTTAAGGACTGCAAGTGAGTTTTGTGATCATTTGCACAACGTGCCTCGTGAATTTACTACATTGAGAAAGCAAAAAGGAAAACTAAAGAAGGAGCAAAGTCCAATATATTTCCACCATATCCATCAAAAGAAAGGTATGGTTTATTTTTTGTCATTTCCATTCTTGGTTTTCCAAAAAAAAAAAAAAAATAGTCATAGGTTATGAATGCAAATCCCAATGGCATTGAAAAATTATTAGCAAGGTTCACTACACATAATTAATACACATTATGTATAATTAATACTTGAATGCAAATATCTTAACATTCCACCAATCTTGTATAGTTTGTTTTCAAGTTCATTGTAAGGATAACACATAGTTTTTATTTGTTTTTACACAAAATCATGTTAATGATTTTGTTGGGATAAAATAACATTGTTTTTTGTAATACTTTAGTCATAAGTCCACTTATTAAATTTATGTATTAAACTGCAACATATATTAGAAAATGGAACCTAGTGGCAATGTAAACTCCCCACCAACAAACCAAGGAGAGCAAAACCCCAACCCACCACAACCACCCAATCTAAACACCAAAATTGATGAGGGGTTGGATACATTAAGAACACTTGTAGATCAATTAAGAGGCACCAGAGAACCAAGCAAAGTGTCCTTGGCTACTTCTTTAGACATCATTGTGAGGTCCATTACAAGTGCCCAAGGGGAATTGACTTTCATTTATGAGTATAGAGAAATAATGTTTGAGTAATACAACACTGGATTGGATAGAATCCAAGTCAGAGACTTGGTTATTTCAAAAAAGCTATTGTCTAATTTTAGGGATCCTCAAAATGGACAAGAACTACCTATGAACAAAAAACGAATTTGCATTGACTGGTGTATCCATCTCGAGATTAGTCAAAACTATATGGATAAGTGGTATATGGTTTTTGATTAGCGTACTTGCAATAATATGGAGGTACCCTTATAATTTTTGAGAAAATTATGGGAAGAATTTATTTTGGGTCACCATGTCAACTACTTTGACATGGGTGAGCTTCAGGGGGTGGGTCGAGGGTCTGTACATGAACCAGAGAATTCCAAGAATGATCCCATGTTAGGTCCTCATCACCCCAGGAAAAGTATGAACCCCCTCCCCAGCATCCTCCTATTGCAAAGAACTTTTTTCAGGGACAATGAGCTATTTCATCATTGATCCGAAGCCTAGTGAAATATGGCATCTTTGTTTCACTATCTTAATAGGAGGTGACTATTGATGACATTGATAGAGGGGTCTGAGATTCACCCTACACAACGGAGTTTAGTGAGGAGAGGGCACATGGAAATAACATTTGTCCATGTGAACCTCACATATGATCGATTTGTGGGCATACCTGTTATGGTCTTATGGAGGCCAGTGGACAACATAGCTTCATGGAGGAGGTTAGTATATTAACCATCACTATGTTCTTAATTGTTATATATGTGTTTTGTATTTTGTGTATATATTGATATTTTATTTTATGATGTTTTGCAATTGTCACATCCATGTAACATGTCCTCTATGCCCTTGGATGCATCAGTGCCTATCTCCACCATTGATGCAACAGTAGAGGAAGCCATATCATGGGGCATACCCTATACATAGGTATGTGTCACATTTGATAAATTCATCATAGTCATTTATTCATTTCATGGCATCCTCAAATTTTTAATGTTTTTGTGTTTCTATAAGATGTGGGATCAGGCAATGTTGGGGAATGTCCATCTAGGATGGACAAGTCACCTGCATCACATGTATCGCGTGTAGAGTTAAATATCATTTAAATCTCAAATTTGTTGTGTTTATGTTTTTGAATTTTACTATTTGGTAATAATAGTTCAATATTATTAATATGTATGTAAGTTGCAGACATATTTTCTTGTTATAGTACTACTACACTCCCTAGTCACCTGGGATCTTCTTACGGGTTAGCTTACTCCAGGATAAGGGATTTCTCGTCACTTGTACAACCTATGGGGGTTAATCAATTCCTACCCCCAACATATATCTTATTCTATGCATCATCATTGGATTCACCCGCAAGCCACCTTTCCGCACCACCTCTTCCATCGCATCCATCCATAGTGGATGAACCCATATTCCACTCACCCCCACCACCATTTCCATCGACCCCATCCACCGAGGTTGCCACAGTAGAGGTTGACTCAGAGAAGGTTGTACACCCAATCACTCCATCTTCCAGAGACTCTCCATCGAGGCATGAGATATTCATAGTGATATAATGTGTTGATGATAATTATTTTTGTATCATGAATTTTATTTTACGAATATTTGTTTAATTTTTTGTATTTGATCCTTATAACTGACATAGGGTGGAAACGCTGAGATATTGGGGTTGCAAAGGAGGGTAACAACATCACAATTATCAATAGCATATGCAGTGTTATCTTAGGTTAAATTACAAAGTATCATTTTGTATGTCTTTTAATTCATTAAGAAAGAAACCTATAACATTGTTGTTTCTTTGTGCAGTCTCTGAAGTGATGAATCACACCTAGGCCCAGAACCACTCGAGGTGCTTTCTGAAGCAACAAAATATAGATAGCTTTTCAGGATGTTCTTGAAGGTGGTGAGGGTGGAAATGGTCAATGATTGACCAATTATTTCCATTTTGTATATAGGCCTCCATATGGTTGTTTTCCATGTTAGGGAACTTGTTGTTGTTTTGTATATTGGGCACGAGGTGCCATAATTTAAATGATTATATATATATATAT
>ML782914.1:1493219-1529374 GCA_009831015.1 Picea engelmannii
CAATGAGTTCTATGCAGTACTGTATTTAATCACTGTTATTGTTTATTTAATATATATTCATAATTTATTGATTATATTGATTACAAATAATTGTTTTGTTGTCATATTTTGTTGTGTGTATATGATTGATTTAATAATTTGGATTTGTTAAAGATTTTTTCAAACATTTATTTTTATATTGAATTAGTAATTTAATTATATGTTTGTAATTTATTTTAATATTTATTTCTATATTAAATTAACAATTTAATTATATATTTTTAATTTTTTTTTTTTTAAGTAAAAGGTGAGACCTATTATATTATAACTTCAAAAAATGAATACACATGACACACAGGTGTCAGCTGTCCTACCTATGCAGGAAACCAAGAGAGCTGGCCTACCCACAGTAGCATGCAAAATCAAAGAGTTCATTGCACCACCCTGTTGGAAAGAAACCAGGGTATACATCCATAATCAACAGTTGTTTAGTGAGGTCTGTTCTAGTGCTAACCATGCTAACAACTAAAGAGCTACAGCTTTGGTAAACTACGACAGAAAAAGAGTTGGAAATCATGTGAGACAGAAGAACCTATTCCCTGACGTCCTTGTAAGCGTTCGTCGCTTTTCCACCGCTGGCTGGGATGACATAAGGCTAAGCATAGGTTGGACATTGTTGCTGAGGAGTGGCACTGGAATAGGCCGCATAGACCATGTCCAAGCGTTGGCTAACGCAGACTGCTCTGAAAATTTGATCATCCACCGGGCTTCGAACCTCAAAAATCAGTTGCAGATGCTCCGGGTGCAGGAGTGGTGGCGAGGGCAGATTTTTTGGCGAGGGACCTGAAGTGTATCTTGAGCAGGGCGGTGCCTCTACTTCTTCAATACATGTCGGGGGGTTCCAATTATCTAGAACAATAAACATCCTGCTCTCTGAAAAGTTTGGTGGGAGCTCCATGTTCGGGACTTCTTCGACAAAGGTTCTGGGAGGCGAGCTCGCAGTCATGGTCACCAGACATCGCCTTTTCTTGGCCATGATCACAGCCCGTTCAAATCTCCTGTGTCTCTTCCTCCCGGAGTCAGTCGCATACCAGTCGGCTCCCCTGCGAGGCCTCCCCCTCGCTCGCCGCATAGCAAGAGCAAGGATCAATGCCAGGGTGCCGAGAGCACTACTGCTACCCCTCTGCTCAGAAAGCTTCAAACACACACTAAGACTTCTGGTAAGGCAGGCGAAGGCATAAATTACGGTTGCTTCCATTAAAGCCGAGAGCTTAATGCGCTAGCTGGTTGGGCTGTACTCACTCGTGAGAGGGCCCATCAATAAACGGAGGCCAACAGAGGTAGGGACCTTCATAAATAACTAAGTGTGTGGTGAGAGCCATTATAAATGGCCTCTCCGTGCTCGCCTCCACATGCCTCGCCCTTACCGTGTGTCACCCCATCTGCGGCTATTCTTAATTCATTTTAACTTAGTATCTAGATTTCATTTTTAATTAATAAGCAATTTCTATAACATTTTTGTATTTATTAATTTAAGATTTAATTTACATAAATATTAAATATAAATTTGCATTCTAACTCATAAAGATAATAGCAAATTCAGATATATGATTTAGCATATGAAAATGTATTATCAATGAATCTGTTACTCTATATTTTCTTATTGTCATTTAATTCTTGCAATTGTACATGTATCAAGCACATTATATCAAACCACTAATAATTCAAAGACTACAATGAAACAGTTTATACACTTATCTCACTTGTTTGGTTAAAACAAAAAAAACAAGGTACTGCTACTTTACTTAAATATTGAAATACTACTTTACTTAAATACTGAAATCCCAAATGGTGACTCAATACAAAATTCTTATAAGAATACTTGCATGTTTACATATGGTGTCTTGATAGAAGTTTTCGAAAACATAAGATACATAGGTGTAGACATAGGATACTCGAAAACAGAAGATATATAGGTGTAAACATAGGATACATAGGTGTTTCTATTAGTTTTGGAAAACTTGGGAGTAAATAAAATACAAATATTTAATGCTATAAAATAATACTAAAATTATTGCTAGCATTAATTCAACTGAAGTAATGTTATATAATAATTTCCTAAATTTTAAAAAAATATCTCATGTTTTGTCTCGGTATGAGGCTAAATAAGGCTTCAAAATTTGTCTTTGGATCAAAACAATGTTGTGAGCGTTCTATTGGTAACCAAAAAGTTTTTATGAAATATAAAACGAAAACTTTAAATTAAATTTTTTATTTCTGACCAATCAAATAAAAATACACAAAATCGATTACTAATAACTCCTTAAGGGCAGGGACTAATAAGAAGGAAATAATACATACCATGAATCACTATGACATTAAATGAAGAAAATGTTTATACTTTAATAAATTTTATCCTAGCTTTTATAATTTATTTAAATACTGTGATATTAACTATTTCAAAATAAAATGTCAAACTTACTCAACAGTGATATTCAAATGGATATTAGTCTCAATTCTGGATATTTGATAAATCCGGATTTAAAATAAATCTAGATTGATTTTATAATTTATTTAAAATGTGGTTAAACCGACTATTTGAGATTGAAAAATAAATGCCAAATGCCAAACTTACTAAACACTGATATTCAAATCGATATTGGTTATAATGATCAGAGATTTTGTAATTGACTTTAAACTAAACACTGAATATAAAACACTGATATTCAGATCGATATTGGTTATAATGATCAGAGATTTTATAATCTAATTTTACATATTGATAGTTGAGACTCAGAGATCATAGGTCAAGCATTTCCATGATAACAAAAGAGTTATATAATATGGAACTCAACACTAATCCTCTGGGTTTACAAAATTATTTGAGTGCGCAGCATGCATTAAAAAAAATTAGTTCCAGTAAAATAGACAACCACAGTAGCGGAGAAAGCCATGGAATAAACTACATCGGTAAGCAAAAACAGAAGGGTAGGTGAAGCCTGAGGGGCTCTATTGCGATTATTATTTAACTCTCCATAACAGTGCTAAACTCGAGAACAAGAAGGCCAGGAATGTGAATACTGCGATTATCCCAATTATCCCAAGCGTATTCTTCAGGCTCCACTCCAGCGAGGCCAATCGCCGCTCCAACGAATCGAGGGACGACCTCGCCGAGGCCAATCGCCGCTCCAACGAATCGAGGGACGACCTCGCCGAGGCCAATCTCTCCACCAACGAATGTGAAGGGTCTGGTGTTGGCCTGGGATTCATGGATCTGGAGTTCTGCTCCGTGGTCCTCGAATCCACTTGACTTAAGGCGTTGAATGTGAATGCTGCGATTATCCCAAGCGTAATCTTCAGTCTCCACTCCATCGAGGCTAATCGCTGCTGCAACGAATCGTGGGGCGACCTCACCGAGGCCAATACCTGCAGCATCGAATCTGACGGGTCTCGTGTTTGGGTGGGATTCATGGTTCTGAAATTCTTCTCCGTGGTCCTCGAATCCACTTGAGCGGGGGATTCTTCTTGTTCGTGACAAATTTCAGGAGTTTCCTTGTCTCCTTCGTCCTGCTTTCCATGTTTTTCTACCGTAATTGGAGGATCATGCTCCATGGCAAGGGGTCTATCTCGCCCCGTTACCCTTGTTTGAGAATTCTCTTTGTAATTTTGAGAATTCTCTGTGTGATAATCGTGAAGAGCGAATGGGGAAGGCAGTGGGTCTGTGGTGGAATTATAAAGGATATTCTTAATTTAACTTCGAGGGAGATAAACGGCAGTCTTTGCGCGCACTCAACAATGACCCTTGGCTTTCCAAGTCACAATACAACGATTTTCTCAATACCAGCGGTAAGAGGAACTTGTTTTGCTGAAAAATATAGATTAAATACGCGTTTAAATCTATTTTAATCAGCTAGCGTTCCTTTATTGTTCCTTAAGCTGAATGTTTAATAAATATGGTGATGTTAATTCATAATAATACATTTTTGCAAGTGTTCGAGTAAAATTGCTTATTCATATCATTTTTAAGGATATTGAACTTGAGTGGGGAGGATATCCAGCATTCCTCAAAACCATTCAAGTTATACCAAATTGGGCCTAATGGTTAAGAACATATGTTTCCTTTTAAGAGGTCACAAGTTCAAATCCAAAGGGGATAGAGTAAGGTATGTATACCTAAGATGATGTGAGAAGGCCCTTTCACAAATTTAATGATCTAAAAAATGAAAATGGGAAATCCAACTCCTCTACTAATGTGCATGCACTCATAGAATCATACACATTTATAGAAACATGCATACATTCCTTTAAACTAACCTCATAAACTAACTTCATGCATGCACTCATAAAATCATACACATTCATAGAAACATACATACATTCATTTAAACTAAACTAACCTCAGGCATGTCTTACTACATCATGCATAAACTAAGATATTAAAAGAACATGTGTGTTATAATAACATCCATGAATTCAATAGGGTATGAAAATAGGCCCTGTCATTTTTCATATGTTTCCTTCCAACCACATTGTGCATTTTGGAAAAAAAGAGGGAATTCTTTATAGAATAGGAGGCCTTAGATCTCACCATGATGAAAGCAAGGAAGGATGGCATCACCATTTGCTAGTTTTTTTTGGTGGTTGTAATGGCATTTTCTCCAATTCATTTTATTTGAGGTATTTTTTGTTTAGTTTTTGTTCCAACAAGTATGTTTAGACTTTTTAAATTCTAGGGATTCATAAAGAAAATATATTTTTGTATTCTTATTTAAATGTATTTTTTAAATATGATTGTTATTAAGCATACCCACCATTATTAGCTACAAAATTTTCCAACTATAATCCCCAACCAATTGTTGGAAATGAAAACATTAACATTGAAACACTTATAACTTGTTGATTAGAGTTTTTAGGAGTTTCGAAGAGCCAACATGCCTTTCGTCCATTATATTCCTTGATAAAATAATTTCTCCAGTTTCCCATCCATGAGGGAAATTATTGGATATTTCTAAGTACATGCCAAGAAGTGTGAATGTTGTAAGACATGTTTAGATAGAAAGAAGGTGAAAAATTTATTAAAAAAAATTATCCTGTGACATCCTATACAGTCATGAAGTTATACACTACCTTTATGTATTCCACGTTATAGGATATATTTTTTATCCTAAGTGTGTATTAAATCCTATTTTTCCTCCTCCTAGCCTTATCACTTGATGAGGTGGAGCATGAGAGTAAATTTAGTTTATGAAGTGGTTACATCAGTGTACTACAAGTGTGTATCATTGGAATGAATATTATAATGAGAATGGATTAAGTCATTTTCCTCCAAGCTCTTGTGTCTTTCTTCTATTTTATTTATTAACAATTTTGAAATGCAATCTCAATGCCTTATTTATTGATGCTAGTACTAAAAAAATTATCTTGAGTAAAAGAGGAGCATTTGCATGGACTAGTGCATATTATCGATTTATAGAAAAACATATTCATAAATGTTTTATGATGTTTGACAAACCTTCATACTATAATAACAAGTTTTAATTTTACTTTATACGAAGATTATGGGAAATTTTGTTTTAGGTCTCCATGTCAATTATTTTCACATTAGTGAATTGAAGGGGATTGCTCAAGAATAAGGCTACATAAAACGTAAAATGTATACTGAAGTATTGCAAGTCATGTGAATTCATCCTAAAAGATAATTTGAGATGAATATACTATTTTGTGTGCAAATAAAAGTTCAAATAACTTTAAAAGCATCATAGTGTACTTATAAACCAGACATGTACTAGTGCGCATATTAACAATAAGAATTGGTGCATTGAAAAATCAACCACATCGTGTTTCAAGATTTTGTTAATAAAAAAAATTATATATCTCTGGTGCATCAATTAATATGGATGCACTGAAGCGTAATGTAATATGGCCACGCAGGTGCATTTTACGTAAAGACATCGTCATGCCGAAAAAGTTACAAACAAAAAAAAGTGTGATTTTTTTTATACAATTAAAAAAAGAGTGGGAATTGAATTTCATAAAGTCATTTAAATACTAAAACTCTATTCACTATTTCATTATTTTGCAAAATTTTGCAGGGGAGAGACTTGCAAAAGAAACATATGGAGGAACATTGTGGAGGAACATAGTACTTTACAACCACGATATTACTCAGAATATGAGAATTTGAAGGGTATGGTGATTCACTCTAAACCCTTTTCATAAAAAAAAATCAATATTAAGAAGGTATTCAATATTTTGATAATTTTGTCAAAATTTACAGGAGACAGATTTGGAAGAGAGACATATCGAGGACCACTGTGGAGCAGAAAAATACTTTGGAACAACAAAAATATTCAAAAAATCAGGATTTGAAGGGTATGGTGATTCACTCAAAACCCTACATTCAGAAAAATAAAAATAATAAAATTCATACTTACCTTAAACCCTTGGTTTTTTTTTCTTACATGAATGCAAAATTTTACCCTAGAGTTTAACTCCCTCTATCACTTCAAAATTAGGGATTTCCATTTTAGGTATTTTAGATCTAATGGGTTTGTTTTTCTATATATAAGTGTTTGGCATGTGATGCAAAGGGGCCACTTATTGTATCAGATCCTAAACACATGTGTCCCTTTGTCTTTTTTTTTAAAACAATTTCTAATTTGACATTTTTTTTAAAAACGTTTTCCATTTTTCCAGTGTGCCATTTCCACATAAATGCACTAGTTCATTTATGTAAAAGGAACACACTGATTAAGCCATATTTAAAAACAAAAATAAAAATATGGTGCATAAAAAAAAAATTTGTCGAAGTTCTCATGTAAATAACACAAAAAATGTAATTCACAATATTTTAAAAAAGAAATTAAAGTGTTCAGTGTATGTGTTGTTGTATGGAACATACTGACACATTTTGTGTAATAAACTCACGAGTGATTTGTATAAAAAAGAGCACTAGTTACAACGATTTTTTTTTTCCGTTGAAAATTATGTGATTTATTTATAAAATATATTTAATAATTTCTGTATTGAATGGTACAGTTTTTATATTGATAAATATATGAGTGAGAAGAGTTAAAATAAGAAAATTTATGGTCGACACAATGATGACACATCCAAAAAAACAAACAAAAAAGGTTCTTTGTAAATTCTATACAAAATTAATATGGTTGAACTATATGTAAGTTTAACTAATATGTATTGGTTAGTGTGTGTCATGCAGGACCACAAAATGAGGAAGCTCAATAACAATATTTCTAATCTAAGTGAAAAAGAGCGTAAAATCTTAATGGAAAAATTGTAGAGGGATGAATCACGTGAATGAAAAAGTATTATTTAATTTTTTTTTTTGAATTTTCATTAATAATATACTTAAGAATATTAGATGACATGTTTCAAACAATATATTAATTCACATATGTTTAATGTTCTATAGGCACCAACAACGAGGGAACAAAATGACATCATAACAAAACAAAATTAATTAATATAGAAGATGTAAATGATGATGAACTAATCCTTAGCTCATGTGGAATGGTGTTGGAGATTAATAAAAGGGGGAAAAACATTTACAGAACTATGAGGGATATAGTGGAATGAACGTATATGCGTACTATCCACTTACAATATACAAATCAATCCAATGATTCCAAGAACCAGGTTATATTTAAACTACACGAAGCACTTCTAGGGCAATGGTCAATGAGACCTATAACACTTGCAACAGGAAAAAAATACAACAACAAAAAAGAATAATTCAAAAACTAATATTCCTAAGACCATTTTTTTAGAAAAAAAAAAAAATACACACACACACACACACTTTGTTGTCAAGTTATTTTTTCAAGAAAATTGTGAAAATATCTAATATTTGAAATATGCTAGTAAGAATGTCAAAAAAAGTGTACAAGGAGATGGTCAAAGAATTGGACATAACTGCATCGCATGAGGAGCTATCTCAACAACAATGTACTTTAGATGTATGTAATTATCAAAATTTTCTATTAGGTACAATTAATTAATTATACATTAAATATTAATTTTCAAATATCCTCTTACAGAAAAGAAAAAAAATGGAACTCATTCTGCACATAAAACTGGACGATAAGAAAAAGGTTGATAGCAAAGTTTGTGAGTAATTGTTATTTCCTTATAAAAACTCAAGGTTTTCTTTTTGTATATTTTAATTTGTTTTACAACAACCATCCTTGAATGTCTTCAAACAGGTACTAACATACAAAGAAGAGCCATCAGAAAATTTCATTGGCATTGGGTTAATTCAAAGTTGTGAGTATATATTGGCATATCAAAAATTAGTTGTCGAATTTGTAAGTATATTCTATGTTGTTTTACTTCCATCATTTTATAATTAATGAAACAAAAATACTACTTTATATTATATCTATGATTTATTATGGGGTATAAAACTTGCAATAAATAAAGTATAGAACTAAGCCAACAAAAGAATTGTTGAAACAAGGCATGAGATTTGATTTTGAACATATGTGTATGATTCATGAGTCACTTATTGCTTTGGAGGTACGTCACTTTTCAATTTATATTTATGTATATTATTTATTTCAATTTTCATTATTCTCACCAATGTAGATAGATTCATTACAGTTTTTTTATGTTTGTAGATGGAACTTCAAGAAGAACAAAACAGTCGAGACAATCAACCAAACATTCAAAAAAATAACCGAATGAATGGAAGTAGCTCGAGCATTAACAACAATTCCAATGAAGAATGATGACCAATATATTTGGATATCAATGCAAGCTACAATTGTATTTTTTTGAAATAATTGTGTGAAAATCAAACATTTTTGTTGATTGTAATGGACATAGTGTTCCAATTGAAAGACAAGGGATTACCGATAAGTGTCCCATTTTGTATGACAAAGACCCTCTTATTCATATAATAAAATATGTTTTAATTTATTCTATTGCATTGTCCAATGTCACTATGATATGTTACATCACTCATTAAATATATGAATGACTAAATATTATAATGAAGAGATGAAAAATATGATGATATAACAAATTAATCCAAACATCATATCCAAATTCACTAATCAAAATATAAGATATATGTAAATATTTTGATAAATAATGGAATTAAAAAATAACAATAATAACACTATCACAAGTCGATGTTTCTCAGTCGGGGGGATTTGAACTCGAAACCTCATGGAACTTCATATCACTTCATATCCATGACACTTGCCAATTGAGCTGCCCCCCGAGGGGCATCGGTGTGTTAATCTTATATGAAGCACTGTTGCGTATTTTTTATTGATACTAATCGACGCTATTTTTTTAATGATAAGCATCAAGGCTTATTTGTTACTGCAAAGCACCGATGCTTTCGATTTTTAATGCACTGGGGCATTTTTCCCTGTAACGCACTAGTGGATATTATTTTATACAGCATCAGTGTCTTCTTATTAATAACGCACCGATGTGTTCTATGTAGAAATCCCTGGTGCTTAATTATTTTTATCTCTCCGAATCCATTTTGATGTTAAAGCCCTAGTGCATATAAGACAAACACCCTGGTGCTTAAATATTTTACTGTCTCGGTGCTTTCATATTTTACTTCCCCGGTGCTTGACATTAAGTGTACAACACTAGTGCTTTAGGTGTATGTACGCACTAGTTCTTGTGCCTTATACAAACACATCGATTTGTAAACATTTTCTAACACCTCCAGTCGCCCATATTTCTTTAGTTCTAATCAACTTCCATTATATTATCTGCAAAAACATCCGCTATCGATAACAGATGTTGTAGAAGAGGTTTTTTCGACATTTTTTTCCAATTTTTTAACTCTAGAAACCTTTGTTAAAAGGTTTTTTCCTTATAGTGAATGCTACTCTCTCTATCCTTTATTTAGCATATAGGCTCACTGGTGTAATATCACATATGAAATCCAACCTAAGGAAGTGTACACAGTCTACACAACCTAAGGAAGTGTTAACCCTCCCCTACTTCATAGTCCCTCGGGTTGTACCACTTCCCTCTAGGACTCTGGTACAATATGTCTACGAACTCTCAAAGTTGTGGCTCTAGGAGCACCAACTACAACAACTTTCACAAAGTTTTTATTCCCACAACAATTCCAACCAATAGGATCTCATTCCCCTCAACCTACATAACCCAAGGAAGTGTACCCCCTTCTTTGCATCGTAATCCCTTGGGATATCCCACTTCCCTCTAGGGATCCAACATGGGTCGGATAGGAAGTCTCATAAATGTGTCTCTAGGAACTCCAACTATGATAATGGAATATCCAAAACTTTTGAATAGTTTCATATGTGCCTTCTTCATTACATCTTTAGCTCCACTTTTCTTCTTCCTCCTGAGCTCCACTTTGTTTTGGTACTCTTCTTTCCAATTATTTAATTCATGTCTTCATTCATTTAGTTGTTTATGTCCAATCATTAAGATAATATACATGTTATAGTCATTATCATGCAATAATTATATTATACACTAAAATTATCAACTCCATCGTGTAATATTTATTCAAAATTAATTCAGTAATCATAAATTAATACTTATATATATCTGGTTATGTTTTTCTTCACAAAGCTACCATGGAAAAGAATTCATCTTACTGTCATTTTGCCAACACACCCTCTTAATTCTAGCCACCATGACATATGCATTCTTAAGCTCCCTATTTCTTTTTATACTCACTGTCAAGGATCATATATCCCCTTGTCTGTTACACAGTTCCTCGAGCCATCCATCATTTTCCAAGGTGTTCATGAAAATGAGAGCACCAAGTTACCACCAAACATCTACTAGTAGTCTATAATATGTGCCAATCATAAATTTTGGTGTCATAACAGTATACATCTTCCTGATATTTCAAGATTCAATAGACATCATCTCATCTATATCACACACATACGTTCAACATGAGATATCATCATAGCAATTTCATTTATTAATTTTATAAATATGTGTAATATTGAAATCAAGTTTCCCAATCTAATGAAATTTCCTCTCAAAAATTGTAGTTGTCAGTATCCATCTTCCTTATAGGCTTACACCATTTCCATATGGAAGACCATTCTACTTACAGTCGATTTCAACTTTCATTTAACCAAACAAATTGTTGAATGCAACATTTGCAACAACCCCATTACTCTCAACAAACTATTTTTAGCTTCAAAAAAAAAATTTCTCCATACAAACTAATTGCAACTCAAAAGTCCTTAAGAAAAGATAGTATCTAAAAACATTTGGTAGGAAAATCAACCACAAGATGCAAGCTTTCATGCTCACATTTAAGTTCACCTAACAAATCAACTATTAACAGTACATCTTCTTTATTTCAAATCAACTATTAATGGTTTGGTTATTTCAATTGTATATAGTTATTAAATGATTATTTAATTAATAAAATTTATAAATGGATTGTTATATTTGTATCTTGAAGTTCTATTCATGCTGTAATATTTTCTGAAAATGAATTTTAGTATTATGAAGTTATTTCTTTAAAAATATATTTGTGTATTATGTAAGCTATAAAATTATTGGTAAACAAATTAATAATGGAATATAGTGAAAATAATTGGAATTAAGTTGAATGATGGGAAATATACATTTGTAGGTTTCATAATTCTTGTATTGTTGAGACTAATAACAGTTTGTTTTGGTAAGCTCTTATATAGGTTTGATGATGGTAGTGGGGAAAAACATTTTATGGATATTTTTTTGATTGGTTTGTTCTTGTAGAGATGTCTTTTTTCGAGAAAAATAATAACTTATTTTAAAATTATGGTTTGAAAGTTGGTTTGAAAGTTACTTTTACTGTGTACTTTTCTATTTTGACATAATACTTTTAAATCTATAACAACATCACAAAACAATAAAATAGATTAATTAAATTAATCATAAAAATTTATTTAGATTAAAAAAAAACATTCATTCAACATTAAATAACATGTAACAAAATATTCAATCTGCAACATTATATAAATGTTCAAATTTATTTTAAGAAAATAATTAGTAATTAAAATTGATTATGGATATTAAAATCTTAATTCGGATTGTATCTCGATTTAAGAAAATAATTCTTAATTAAAATGGACTATTGATATGAAAATCTTAATTCCGATTTTATCACGATTAGTAGAGATTTATTGCATTGAAAATCCATTCCATGAAAAATTAAAATCTAAAGAACAATCCATCCACAAATATTTTAGTTTCAATATTTTCACTGATCCTTAACTTGATACGACAAAAAGAAGAATACTTTGAATACTTAAATAAATAAAGACTTACAGTATCATTAAACAAAGTGAAACAAGGAGCACTGTGCAGGGTGCAATCAGGATTCAAGAACCAGGATTTTCACGTAAGCATCAAATAATTTGCATCCTCTTGATTAATACAACAGAGTTCTTCGGTAACCAAAAGCAAAACACAGATGATTTTTCATCGAGTTTCGCGCCATAGCTTTACTACATTCCAGAGCGAGAGGAATGCAATTTGTCCCAACATGATCCCCGTTACAACAAAATTCACGCCGTAGTGCAGTTCGATCTCAGCCAATTTCTCCTCCAGAACATTTTGGTTGTGCTTGAGCCAGGCCAACTGCTCCATCATAAAACCTAGCGTGTTTATTTTCACGATGCGATTTAGGGTTCCGAAGCCCTCGTCCTTAGCTTTCAAATCCTCTTGAAATGGAATTTCTTCAGGTTGCTGACTACTGTCACTACTTCCAAGAGCATCCCCGTTCAGCTCTCTGCGAGTTATATCATCATGCTCCATGACGAGGTTACTGAAACAGAAGATCGTGATCTGTCTCGCCCCGCTACTCCTCTTCCAGAATTCTCACTGTAACAACCTTGAAGAGCGAATGGGTAAAGCAAGGGTTTCCTTTTCGAAATAAAGAGGATGCCCTCGGCTTCTCAACGGCAAGCCCTACAATCACTGCGCGACTGTTGGCTTTCCAGGTGACTCAGTTGAATGATTTTTTCACTCCACGTGATCGCTTCCTCTTTCTAAGAATTAAGACATTTATTTTAAATTTTTTTAGTAAAATTATACTTCAATGTTTGATATATATGTTTAGGGTTTATATATATATATATATATATATATATATATATATATATATATATATATATATATATATATATATATATATGTGTGTGTGTGTTTTTAGGGTTTATATATGTATATATATTAAGGGTTTTATACATAGTTTTGGTGTCTCTTTGTTTTCACATTTAATTTTATTAGATTTAAATTATAATGTATTTTTTTTGTTTTTTTTATATTATGAACATGTTGGAAATTATCCACTCATCTTTTAAATGTGTGGAACTTTGTTATTGATTAAAATAATTAAATAACAACAACAATAATAATAATTTATTTTGAATTTGTGATTTTTTTAAGAAGAAATATATATTCTTAACCATTAGGTTCACTCAATCTGTATAATATTAATAAAAACATATTTAATTATAAATAAAAAATTATTTTTAATTGTTTCACTATTTTATAGAAAAAATATATATATATATTTAATAATATATATAATAATATATAAATATGAAAATTTACATGGAAAAATTATTTTAAATTTTTTCACTATTTTAATAGAAAAAAATATTATTTTTAATAATATATATAATAATACATAAATATAAAAATTCACATTAAAATTTATTTATGATATATGTTAATTAAAATGAATATAAA
This sequence comes from Picea engelmannii, assembly GCA_009831015.1. Taxonomy (NCBI): domain Eukaryota; kingdom Viridiplantae; phylum Streptophyta; class Pinopsida; order Pinales; family Pinaceae; genus Picea; species Picea engelmannii. The sequence continues at coordinate 1,506,927 of ML782914.1, forward strand.
AATATTCTAGAATTTATGAGAAATATAAAATAATGTGTAAATATTAAAATTTATTTGTTTATTAGTTAAAATGAATAAAATTATTTTATTTTATAGGGTATTTTTTTTTCTTAGTTTTTTGGTATATAAGTTTTTTAAAGTGATGATATTATTTTTATGGTTAAGAGTCTCTATGATCCTAGACGAACTAAAGGTTATGATTATCAAATCTAAAATGATGATTTATCATAATTTTATGTATGACAACAATAACTTGGAGGAAGTGATTTCATACAAACATTTTGGAATAGATCTTCATCACAAGCTCGTATGTAGCACTAAGAAAATCATAAATGGAGGGTGGAAAGCTTACCATAGTCTTGAAAACATGTGTAAATATGCATGCCTCCATTTTTTGGATAGGAATAAACTCTTCTTTAAGATTCTCCTCAATCATGTTCAATCATGTTATCTTATACGGGTGTAAATTTTGGGGCCACAACATCTCTAGACAATAGTGGAGAAAGAGAGAGAAAATCCAAAATCATTCTATAACTTATAATCTTAACATTAAAGGAAATACACCCTGTCTTATCCTCATAAAAGAAAATATCCCCCCCCCATTAAGAGCATGATTATGACTATGTACCTCATGTATAATAAAAAGATAAACAACATGGAAGACAAGAGGCTTTTTAATATTGATTGAAACTCTAGTCAAAACCACTTGTAACTTTAAAAGTGAAGTTGGCATACAGATGTTAAGTCTTGGCTAAATCACGAGGGAATCAAGGAAGAGGCCACTTTGCACAATAACGTTAATATCAAAATTACTATTACATATAGATTTAAGAAGAAATTGTGGTGCGATAAAGAGTTGAAGGATAACAAAATATTGAGATATTATAAGGAGGTGATCACCCTAATGTAGAAAATCAAAAGAGTTTATGTATTGTAACTAGCATAGAAGAATATCAAAATTGTTAAAATAAGAACAAACTCTCATGAGCTCCATAGTGAAAGAGGTCATTCAACATTTCCTAAAACATTGTGGGTGGAAAGAATTTGTCATTTATGTGACACTAAGAAGATTGAAGATGAAAACCAAATTTCCTTAAGTAGAATGTCACATACAGCCACATTAAATAACATTTTCAAAATATTTGTTACCATACATCAAAACTATGTCCATTTAGAAATAAACCAAGATCAATCAAACACTTAAATAAATCCAAGTTCTTAAACTGTAAGTTATTTTTTTATTATTTCTTTTACAAAATGAATGTAATTGTTCTTTTAAATTAAACCTACTTATAGTATTATCTAACATAATAAGATAACAACTTTACATCTCTAAGATATTCAACATAAACTTCCAATCTCCTCAATGATTTATCAAAAAATGTAAGAGTTTCTAAAATTTTATTTCCAAATAAGTGAAAAAAAATTACACAATTACATGAATTATGGTCTTACACAACCTACATATTAAGGAGTTTTGAACCGATTTGTTTTTTTTTAATTCGTCTTCTAACTAATAATAATGTACTCAAATTATATATTCAAATGGTCACTTATCAAATAGCATCATAGGAAAACATCATTTACTTTTGAATTTAGAATGAGAAAATATCATATTTATCTAAACATATTAGTAGATAAAGATAATACTAGGTGACTTCCAATCCTAATAAGATTGGTTGAAAATACAATTGTGACTTGCTACTTTCTATTGGGAAATGAGAGCGGGAGAGTAGACACTAATTATACAAACCAAAATTGTGATGCATGTTCTATTAAACAACAAATGGAGTATATATAATACAAACTTATGTGTTTTAATATAGAGATCTACCTTGGTTGAGGAAATATCTCAACCTCACATTAAAATAGGAAGTTAATTAGTTGGAAAAAATATATCAAACCAACTAGGCCTCAACAACCTCTTAAAAGCTAGGAACAACCTCCTTGTTGTAGAAACTAGAACTCTGCCTCACCAATAAACTTAATAATTAAATATGATCACAACTAAGACAAGTAGGAGTTACATATCCTAACACTCCCCCTTAACGACGACTTGTCGTTACCAAGTCTTTACCATTGTGAGGTCAGGTCCTCATCATCACCAAGTCTTTTGAATCAAGGCACCTCTTGATTAGCAAAGTCCATGTCTAACCCAACCTCGTACTTTCTCTTCGTAGCTCAACCATGCATCACCAAACTGTCAAAGCCCATATAAAGAGACAACCATCTAGCAAAATGCATGGGTCATCAGCGGCTGCAATTGTCGGTTTAGTAGGATGTCCTTCAGGTACATGGTTCATTCAACCTCTTGTTGAACTCCCCTTGAATGTAAAACTCATGGTCTCTAGGAACCTCTTAGAGTTCATTCATAGAGCATGCAATCGACCTTTGACATGACTCACTCTTAGAAGAGTTAATAAATTCTATAATAGAGGTTTCTACACTACAAATCAATAGAGATACATGACAAAGGGGTATGCATAGCCTTACAATGATATGCCCTTTACATGTTACATAGATACAGGTACATACATTACATACTCCATCTTGTGGAGATACCAGATACATAATCAAACATTTCAAAGACCAATACATTGTATCAATAAACATTACATCATATACTTGCTACAAAAAAGTGTGAGTATGTTTCACCATTTTCCTTGTTTGTCTGCTATCATCATGATGCTTCTACTATTCGAGAAACATCTATGTTCTTCCATCTTTTTGTGGGCATCTTGAAAAATGTATATGTTCTTCCATCTTTTTGTGGGCATCTTTATTAGTTTACATTTGTGGAATCTCCATCTTTGACCTTTTGACCTTCAATGTCATTGTCACATTTATGTTCTTTGTATTGAGTTGGATAAGCTCAATAAAAAAATACCTTCTTTGACCAAGATCTGAAATCGTCTCACCTTCTTTGACCAAAATCTACCTCGATTTCATTAAGTGATCTTTTTTCTTTCAAACGATATAGATCTACACAACCGCGACCATTAAATCCATTCTTTCTCCAGCAACATTCTTTTCACGGTCTAAGGATGGACAAACCAATCAAAACAAAGAACTAGAACACTCTCCAGTCTCTCCATGATCCTGGGTTCCCGGAGGGAGTCAAGCCCATGCTCTGATATCATATAGGGAAATGGGAGAAAGTAGCACAAACAAAATTTGTGATGCACACTTTATTAAAAAACAAATATACTACATATAAATATAAAAATCTAAATACATATAAATAGAGATTTAAAATCTAAGTGATCAATAAATTTAATAATGAAATATAATCACAACTAAGAAAAGTGGAGTTACATATTCCAACCCTGATAAAAAAAAATTATATTATAAAAAGATTCTTATCTATATTGTTCAAATTCTTGATACTTAAAATGAATAACCTATTAGTTATGTGCTTTAAATGAATAACCTATTAGTTATGTTCTTATAGGTTTTTTTTTTCAATATTTTAACATTAATTGTGTTTTTAAGATATTTAATATTTTTTTTCTAAATTATTTTTAAGTACTTTAACATATTTAGTAATATTAATTAAATAATTTTATTTTAATTATAATAAATATAATAATTATACTTTTTAATTAATAATTTTTTAATTATAAATTCTAATCATAACAATTAAAAATGTTGACATATTATTACTTAACCACCGAAAATGTTGACATATTATTACTTAACCACCTTTGACCTTTTCATTTTTTACATTTTAAATGGAATACCAAGTGCAATTTGTTGGTTTTTTTGGGTCTTTATAGACCCACCTCTCTATGACGGCACAGAAACTATTCACAGATGTAGAAAATGGCCAGGTAAGTAACAGTGACAATAGTGATAGCATTGGCATTTGATGTTGGATTTTTCTTGTTTTAAACTCCGATGGAACGATCCGTAGAAAATGTTCAGAACGTGATATAAAGATTACACCATTTATCAGCACTGTTTAGGAGGAAGGCTTAAAATGTCATTCTTAATTGAATTCAAATCGAGAGTTCAGCTATACTTCTATAGGAAGAAACTTTAGTATAATTTTTATGTTGCAACTTCTTCTTATCATAATACTTATCTTCACAAAAGATAAACATAAAAATCTTTTTATGTTCAAAACTAACTCTATCTACTTGAGATGAAATTTTTACTTTGAAGTTGCATGACTGAAGACCATCATTCAAGCCTAGAATTACAATATCAAACTTCATCAGTTTTCAAAATATATATATATATACCCCGCACTTAAGTACACATAGGAATGGAGAATTTGTCCATATATGAAATTTAATAATGAGGTTATATATTCAGTGAATTATGCAACTTGAACATTTTCATTTCATAAACTCTTTGAGAGGACTAATATATGAAATGAAAAAATAATGTCGGTTTACTAAAGAGAAACATTACAACATTTGTAAGATTAGAAACTTTATTGTAAATGGCAAGAAATCTAGAAATATGGCATCTAACAACAAAGAACTATAGAGATGCCCCGGGGGGCAGCTCAATTGGCAAGTGCCGTGAAAATGAAGTTCCATGAGGTTTCAAGTTCAACTCCCCCTGACTTACAATGTGTGCCGCGTATGGGGCCTCGTGGGAACACCTGGAGGTTATAGTGGTAGCAGTTGGATAACACGGCCACGTGTAACGCGAGCACGTGCCCAACTAGTTGTTGATTCCTCCAGACATATAAAAAAAAAAAAAAAACTATAGAGATATTTGAAGTTAGTAAATAATTGATGCAGGAGCATCGCCCACATCAAGTGAGTCAGTGTGAAAGACAATGGACAGCTGGACAAGCGCCAGCACAAATTTTGAAAATCTCTTGGATTGATGCACCATCTTAAATGAAGTTATTTAAGAAGAGATGCACTTCTGTAATGTAATCGGGCCTTGAGCCATACGCTCTCGTCCTTAGTAGGTAGGAGGCATTTAAGATAGTTAATGCAGGTAGATAGAATTTAATTCTAGATTAGACTGTTTGAGAGCGCAAGAGGGAAATGGAATATAGACACCCTCATTGTGCATTGTAACATAATTCTGAAGAAGGAAGAGCAAGAGCAAGCAGAGAACTATGTAAGAACACCCATGTACAAACATTTGGATTAATAGAAAGCTTTGATTCAAATTCATGGTTTGTGTTGTTCTCTGTGTATTGATGTTATGTTCATGAATGTTTGCTTCCTGTCATACATTTGCTTTGGTATGTTGTGCATATGATTTCATGTTCTAAGTTGAAGTCTGAAAAGAAGAGTGGATGAGTTTCAATTGTTTCTCTATCTGAGCAAGAATTCCTGCAAGGAGTGCAGTCGAAGTGTCTGCAAGGAGTGCATTGACAGAGGGTTCAGATAGGTAGCATTTGTTCTCATATTCGCAGGAGTGCAGTTGGGCACAGGAGCCATGCAAGGAGTGCACAGTCGAAGAAAAGTCTCAAGGTTGCGAACCTGAGTAAGGTGTGAGAGACTGCTGCTGTAGGAGTGTGCAGAGTCTAAGGTATTCAACACTTGGAAGTGTCTGAGAGTTGCCGCAAGGAGTGCGCACAAGAATCTTCTCTAAGACTCAGAGTCGTGAGAAAGCTCAAGAGGAATAAAGTCTTTGAAGCTATTGAGGGTAGCATAAGGAGTTGGTGCATATCGAGTGACTCAAGGCGTCGGAGTATTGTGTCACAGTTGATTAAGTCCGAGAAGGAGTCCTTGGTTCACTTCGTGAAAGTATCAAGGAGGGAAAAGACAAACAGTCGGGATCTTGTGGAGAGGATTTGCGAAATCCCGCCAGCCGTCTGATCTGGTAAAGAAGTGGGGAGGTTACGGCTGCGTTCGGAGTTCAAGTTCCAGGGATCATGAGTCGTCGGATCATCACCCAATTACCCGTCAACCGTCCGATTGACAGGAGTTGCACAAGATTTAAATCCTCGTGAGTAGAGGGAAAATCTCGACAAGTTCAAAGTCGTCCATCTGTTGGGACAGGTGGCAGAGATCAAGAGTCATCGGTATATCGGGGATTTGGTCATCGGGGCTCATATAAGTGAGTGGTTAGACTTTGTGTTTGGCAAAGTCCGAGGTTCGATTTGAACCGTCCATCATTTGGGACGCATGTTGGAAGATCTGACGAAGTCGGGGTTCAGCGTATCAGAGGTCCTGAGGACAGGATACTCTTGCAATTTGAAATCGTGAAGTTTGAATTCCCAATGAGGAGGTAAGTTACGTGCGAGGCCTAGCTGACAACGTCTCGTCGTAACAGGGGAATCAGAAATTTTCGAGGTGAATACCCCGAAGCATACGAGAGTCTTCCATCTTTGAGGACGCATGGTAATAATCTCGACCTTCGGAGAAAGTCTCGAAAGAAGAGTCATATCAGGAAATCGACATTCGGGAGATCAGGGAAATCGAAGGGTCGAAACATATGCATTAGGATTCGCGATCTTGCGAACTCCAAAATGTCAATGGAGTGAATGGCCCGTTGAAAAGTCAACTCGTGAGTGCATCAGAGTTTCTGTGTATCGGGACTCGGGAGTCAGAGAAACAAGTTGCTCAACACCGCGAGTGGTGAAATCGCGATAAGAAAAGTTTCGAAAGGGTAAAGGAAAAGGTCAGCGTTGACTTGAATCGGGATTCAAGGATTCGAGAGTCCCATGCTCGACCACTGACCTCGCAAAGCCGCGAAGTCCGATTCCCCGATAAGTAAAGAGTGGGGATCGCGCGAAGAGTTTTGTGGGTACAGACTTCCCGATAGGGAAATAGAAGGACATTAGAGTTCTTCGGGCCGTGGTAAAGGGAGGATCCTGTGAGCGGACATGCTTGCGAGCGCGCCTGCACCAATAATTAGGATATATATTGAGTGGACACTGCAAACTGAAGGCGAGGGATTTCATTTCTCAGCAGTGTTTAGACCCAAGGCTTAAAATATCATTCTTAATTGAATTCAAATTGAGAGTTCAACTATACTTCTATTTTATGATTAGGAACAACTAAATAGAATGTGTTTTGGTTTCATGCTACACGGCATAGGTGGCTCCACCTTTCCAATAAAAAATTAAAAATTAGAGAATGAAATATGTTATGGTGTTATATCTGTGCAAAGAAAGTCGAGGAGAGTCAAGGGACCTCATTCCCAGGTTGATTCATATTGTAATGATTTATCTCACAATTATTTAGCTTCAATTCCTCAATATCCCATCACTGTAGTAGGTCATTAGTGTCAAACTTTGGAGGTTTTGTGGCTTTCTATGGTAGTAACGGTTATGACATGACCCGTTCACCACATTTTATTGGGTTTCCATGGATCCTTTGACAGGTGAAGTCTGGGGAGGCAGAAAGGGAAGATAATCGAGTTCTATAGGGTGTCAAAAATTTATGTACAGTTAGTGTGCAAGGTTTTTTTTTCTAGAAAGAGGCATTTGTGTTAAATTCTGGCTGTTGAATCTTTTCTTTGCTTGATTTAGGTTTAGTTGTTTGAATCTTTCTTAGCTTTACAAATTTCAAAAACTAGAATAGAATACCAATGGGTCTATTAAACACCAAGAGCGGGTAAGCATGTTTACAAACCTTTGGTTTTCATTTTATAATAGGGTTAAGGTTATGATAAGATTAGGGTTAGGGTTATTCTTATTAAAGTTAGGGTTATAATTATTCATAATACATTAATTAATAGGGTTAAGATTTTTAAAGTTAGAGTTATACTTAATGTATTAAATAATAATACATTAATTATTAATATGATTAGGATTATTCTTATTAAAGTTAGAATTAAAGTTAAAAAAGTGTATGGGTTGAATAAAAGGAGGTCACCTACATTTGGGAAAAGCCATGAAAGCTTGAGTAGGTGAGGATGTCATGTCTCTAGAGTCTGAAATCAAGTTCCCAGGAAGGTCTACAATGATCCTGGACAACAAAACCTATCCACAGGTTCAAAATGTATGTCATATTCTTATGTGTAGTTGGATATTGTTATCTAAATGGGATATGGTTATGGGAGATTGAGGATTTTCCCTAGAGAGGTTGATGGTTTTATGACACTTGTTGTATGAGTCAAATCTACAGAAATACAGTGTTGGTATCATTGGTACATCTTGTTAGTTTGAGTGTTGAGACATATCTTGTATTTATTGGTACATGGTTGAGGGTTTTCGTGGTACATGGTAAGGAATTTTGGTTACAATGTATTGTTGAAGTTGTCGGTTGCATATCATTGATGGTTTGATGTCTATTCCATGTGAGGGTTTTATTACACATGATTATGATTGTATACACATGTATAACACGTTACTAGAGAGACATAGATGAACATGGTTTGAGTGATATTCTAGTGATTTTGAGTGAGATCTATGTATAGTACAGATCTGATAGTTTACACCCTTGAGTTACTTGTACTTGATTGAGGGATATGTATGATGATGTATGCATAACACAAAGTTACAAATTGGATATAATGACAAGTTACATGTTGATGTGACAGAGACAATAAAGGTCAAGAAAGATGGAAGTTTTTGATTTTTAGAAAGGTGGAAACCATAGTTTTCCGAAGGTGTACGCATACATAGTAGGATGAAAGAAGCACAAGTCACGTACATACACAGGTTGCAGTATAGACAGGTCGCCTACATATGCGTGTTGTAACATATGTAGGTCGCATATATGTTGGTATATGTTGGTATAGACTAATTACTAGTACAGGTTGACTACATGTTGGTTACAGATTGTTGGCACAAATTGGTACATGTTTACAGTGGTATATCTCACAGTGACAGTGTGTCAGTGGTTTCATCAATTATTTGACACTTATATTTTAGGATGTCTAGACAGGGCAAGGATAGGTGGTTGTAGCCACCTTCCGGTTGTATCCAGAGAACATAAGAGGTTATAGTCTCCTTCTGATTTTAGCCAGATAATTGGGCAGTTGGAGCTTCCTTAAGGTTGTAGCCTAAAAATATAGGGGGTTGGAGCCTCCTTCAAGTTGCAGCTGAAAACAAAGAAAGTTGGTGCTTCCAATGAATGTAATTCTTAAACACATATAAGAAAAAGCATTATGTGGATTTCTCCCACATTGGGTTTCCACATAAAAACACTGGTGTACTGTGTATGTGTATGATTTTTCATTGTTTATTGTTTATTTATTCTGCAATTGTTGAAAGATATTGGTAAATTGATCATAAATATAAACAAAACTGATATATTATGGTTAAAAAATATTAAACTTATATATTATTGATTCACCCCCTTCTCAGTAATCCAGCAACGTTCTCTTGCCCTTTTAAAATCTGATTTCATGTTCTTGAAGTAGTTAAGGTTTGTATTTCTAGAAGTTTCCATGATTCATTTTTTGAGTAAGGGTAAAATCATGAAGATGGGTAACACTTTCGTGACAATCGAGTCTCAAAAATTCCTAGCAGGAATTTTTCGGCCAAAAAAATGTTGCTAGGAATTTTTTCGGCCGAAAATTTGCACGTCAAATTGAACGACTCACTGACAGAGCCCTCTAAAGTCATGTACAATTTTTTCGGATGAATCATTTTCCTGTGGTAAGAATATTTCGGCCGAAACGTTTATTTTTAATGGATTCCATGAAAGTCTGGGTTTCGGCCAAAAGATTATTTCGGCCGAAAACATGAAATTGGGACTAAAAACAAAAACCAGAGAATTTCCCCAAGCTTACCTGAACTTCGGAGGTTGCAGACTCCTACAAATACTGAGAATTTGGTTTCGAAAATGACACCATCATTTCCAAAATTGAATCTACTTTCAATTCCTATAATTTGTTTTCAATTTCTTTATTTTTATCTAATTTTATTTAATTTTTTAAAAAAATCACTGCATAATATTTTCAACAGACATTATGATTTGGTGAAATGAAATATCGGTATCTCTAAAAATATACAGTGAAAAAATTAGAAAAAAATATATTCATAATCCTTAAACTGTTCTTTTCAAACGGATACATTTAGATTTTAGTTTTAATTAAAAAATTAGATAGATACAAGGTGTAGAAAAACATGTGTTTAAAATCTGCAACGTTTTCAGCTTGGCCAACTTCAAAAAAATCTAGAAATTATAATATTCATCTGTTAGATTCAAAATTATAGTCATAATAAAATATATTCTCTGTAGATTGTTGCAGTATATTTCGTTTTTTCAAAACATAAGCTTAATAATAGGTACATTGTTGTAGAAAAAAGTTACTCATTATCATTCCTTTCATGTTTAAGGAACATACTGTTAAACAATTGTCAAATTGACATATGAAATTGTGATAAAAAAATAGTCATTGGAAAGCTAACAAAATTCTTCACAAGTTTTGTTTTTACTGTAAAGTGAAATTCTAAATAAAAAAAAATACTTTTGTATGCCGGAAGTTGAAGAACTTGTGAAAATACATTTTTTTTTCTCATAAAACAAGCAAGTGTAACACATCTTCATGATTTTACTCGTAAACCAATTTTAATTAATTCTTCATTGGAGTCTATTTAATGACTTATCGCATTGAAATCCATGCCTCTGAGTAGGACCAATTTATTCCTTTAATAAAGTTTATTTACTAAATTTTGTTTTCAAATTTTCAGTTTGTCTTCCTTTAACAAAAGAAGACCATGTTTTAATTTTGTGAAACATATATTTTCCATTTCATCCATATGAAACATTATAGATACAATATTCATCATCTCATATTTCCAACAAGTCCTCCTAAGCGCAATTTGGAGTTCTCAATCTCAAGATATGACCTTGGTAAGTTGAGGTTCCAAGTAGATCTATCATCAAACCATAAAAATAAATCTGACTATTATTTCAATTTTTGAGAGCATCATGGCATATTTCAGATATTGAAAACTATTTCATCATATTCCTCATTGAATTACCTTTCCAACGAGGTATATTTTTCCCAAATCCCACTCTCGGATCTCAAGTTATGGCTTCCAAAAATTTGTTGCTCAATAATCATTCATTTAACTCATGGGTTAATCTTATCCCTTGATCTAATTTTCGTCCTCCTTCATAATAATTTCAAATTTTGTTCATAAAATGTTTATCCCACATGCATGGTAGTTTTAGGGATTTTATGGTATAAATAAAAAGTATCTCATACACTTAATGTGAGTTAAGGAGATACTATGGAAACTTGAGCATGAACCCTTAGATAATTCATGAAATAATTAAAATTTTGGTATCCCAATCATCATCTGATCGTTATCCAATAAGTGCCCAATCAACACAAATCAACACGTAGTCATTTATGAGTTAGCGGTCAGTCATCCCATGTGTCACAGTCTGACAGGATGCCACATGTCATAGTGTAATCGGTTTCCATGTGTCATAATATGGTTGGATGGATAGGGTTCCATGTGTCATAGTGTAATTGGTAGATAAAGTGCCACATGTCATGATACAATTGGTTTCCATGTGTCATCATAAAAGTGGTTGCCACATGGATTAATTTGATTGGTTAATGAATAATGGAAGAAACTTAAGATAAAGTGGTTAAATGAGAGATAGAAAGAGAGTGTGTAAGGAGGGAGTTTGTGAGGAAGGAGAGATAAGGGAGGGAATGTAGATGTGGAGTGAGGGATGAGGAGTAAGGGGGGAGTGTAAGTGTTCATGGAGGAGGTATGCATGAGGGAGTGAGGATGTGGAGTGAGGGATGAGGAGTGAGGGGGGAGTGTAGTTCTGCATGAGGGAGTGAGGAAGGTCGTGAGGGAGAAGAGAGAAGGGAGGGGAAAATGGTTAATTGTGGGTGAGTGGGGAGAGGGATGAATGGAGAGGGGATGGAGTAAGGAAACACGGAGAAGGGGTATGCGTGGAGGTAAGGGGGGGAATAAAGGAGTGTAGGTCCACAATAAAAGAAGTAAATGAGATAAAGGAAAATGGGACTGAGTGATAGAAACAAGAAATATAGGGATATGGAAACAATAAATTAAGAAGCGAGAATAAGTATGGAAGAGTGGAACCAAGAAAATGAATGGAATGAAGAAATATGAAAACCACACTTAGTCTTAAGTGCTAAGAATGGAACCAAGAAAAATAAGTTTGGTTTCAAGAAAATCATCATGGTTCGAAGAATATAATCATGGTTCCCATAATATCTTAGTTATGTTGCAAATTGAAAAAAGACAGTTTTTGGGGAGGTTAGACAAAAACCTAGATATCTTGAGCATACTAACTCGGATTTTGAATACAAAAAATCTGTGACGAAGCTGAGACTAAGGGATACAAAATGAACTAATAATATTTCAAAATTTTCTTCTTCCAATATTGATTTATTTATTTTATTCCAAGAGCAGGAAATCTAGGTGATCAAATTTTTTGATCAGCAATAATCTAAAGATTGTAAATGCCTGCTTCAACTATTAGACTATGAATTAAGCAAACCATGTTTACCCATCACAAAGAATATTAAACTTGTGCTAGATGTTGAAAAATATAAAGCAATTAGTGTTATGGAAACTATGTATTTAGTGGCTATAAAAGAATTACCTTTAGAAATATACAAAGGCTTATGTGACTTGTAGAGATATAAGGGAACTCCCAATATTTCATTAACCAACTACTATTCTTCATATATTAATATTACATCCAATAAAAAAAAAAAAATTGTAGCAAAAGAGGTTTATTATGAAAAGTTAAAAACAAAATTTTGCTTTAGTCATTTCTATTTGATTTTGGTTGATGAAAGAACAGACAAAACAATGGAAAACACTTTATTGTATATATTACATATCTAATGGATGGTGGAAAAGGGTCATGAAAATATTTATTCAACTTTTGAAAATAAAAAACAACATTGCACAATCCATGTATGAATCACTAGCAAGGTTATTATCTGAGATGAAGTTATGAAAACATAAAATGTAGGATTTGGGTCAGAGCCTCATATATAAGAGGTATTTGTGAAGTTTTGGCTACTAAGTTGCTTCGTGAAATGAATCAATTGTTATGTGTTCATTGTGTATCACATCATGAGGCCTTAGATATTACCTATACTACATTTTTTTTTCTGAGTTTAATAATATTGATAAGATAGTTAATAAACTATATTCATGGCTAGGAAATATATGCAAGGAGTCATGGAGAATTTAAAAGTTTGTTAAACTTATTTCAAATTGACAATTTGTACTTCAAATTCATCAAATATGATGGCTTTCTAAAGGAGAGGCAATGAACGATCTTGTTAATATCATGCTACTATTGTTACAGCAATGGAAACATGATAATACAAAGATGCATGAAATGAGAACAATATCTCAAGTTCAGTTATTTCACCCATTTGTTTGTTGTTTTTCTTACTAAATTAAATAAAATGATTCAATGATTTAAAGAGAAACGTATTGATATAACATCCATTGGTATGTAATTAGATATACTTATGGAACTTCTTCACAAGATAATATCGCAAGGTATATTTGGAGTTGCTTCTCAACGTGTTTTATATTTTTTGAAGAAATCGAAAAATGGAAAATTGGAGTTTATTTATAATACATGTGTTTCATATGTGCACCCATTAAGATTTGAGCCTATATTGAATTCGCTTGACTCTGGTACTATGGAATATTGTCTTCACTTAGGAAAATCATTTATCCAAAAGTTGATTGATTGTCTCAACGACAATTTTACATATTTAATTGTATTGAATGAAGCTAAATTTGATATCCCCTGTTGTTACTTTGAAGAAAAGAATGAAAGATATTCTGAAACAAAATGATGGTTTTTACACCTATGTAAAAAATTTACTATTGGATACTCACCAATAATTGATACTGAAAAATGTGAAGGTGAAATGGAAAGATTTTTTGTCACTCTATATCAGACATATCCAAAGAAAAACATGTTCAGAACATGGGAACAATGTGAAGGCGAACCAAAGTGGTGTAATTATTTTCCAAATTTGATGAAATTATAAAAAATTGTTCGTATTCTTCCAAAGAGCACTGCTAGTTGTGAAAAAGTATTCTCTAAGTTGAAATGTATAAAAAATGGTGATAGATCTAGACTTTGTTTAGAAACTTTAGACACTTAAATTTTTTAATCTCTATCAACACCTCAAGAGTTGCATGAGGTAAATTAGAATGCAATTTATGAAACTTGAACAAGACTGAAGTTGTGATGACCTCTTCCACTAGGTTGTGTAAGTTGGTTACGACATGATATTTCAATCAATGTTGTAATGTCTAGTATTTTTGTAATTCGATCTAATAATTTTAATACTATATAGTGGAGTAAAATATTTTCAATGTGGCTCTAATAAGTTACCATATGTTCAATGGGACTTACATCACAATTATAATAAACTTTGAACACATTTAATCATGTTACGATACGATAGTAGTTTGATATGAAGGAGAGAGTAATTTTAAAATATTACTTTATATTTTTTTGAAATATTGTTAGTTTTCATATTGTTCATAGTTACATTGCAATTTGCAATAACATAACATGTACAGTTGAAAGATTTTCTGCAATGTACAAGAATTAAGATTGGAATGTTAAAAAAAGTGTGTTTTTTTTTCTAACTTTTAGAATTTCATTTATTGTAATTAAAAGTTTAGAGTTGTTATATACATAAACATTGTATGTGATAATTATATTTTTATGTGATAAATTTTATGTCAAACCACAAGAGTTTTTAATTTCTTGTCTTCTAAATATTTGTATTGTATATTTTTGTGATAAACGGACAAACGTTGGGCAGTGCTTGTATAATCACCACTAGCTGCCTTGATGCTCTTAGGCTTCACATTCTCTAACAAAGCTACCTTGATTCTCTTAGGCTTCACATTCTATGACAAATGATGCTACTTGGACATCGTTGACTTCTTACAGAAGAATGAGAATAAAGAGGAAAGAATACTCCAACGATTCTTTAAGCTAAAACATGAATAACAATATATCTTCAAAAACTTATCATAATTCCCAATATAGCCCATGTATAAGTTGTTTTTATTTAATTTTTTAATTCAATTTCTATAGGGTTCAAATAGGACTGCAAGAGCCCAATGGACTTCGGGTGGTGGGGTTCATAGTTCGAACGGAGTAAAGCGGTAAACCCGATGATATTGGTCCTGACGAGAGTAGCAGAGACTAGAAGACCAGATGATGAGAGGAGATTGCGCATGAGACAAGAGATCTTTAAGTCAAGCTTCATTCTATGACAGAGGAGGCCCCTGACAAAGCTTTTCATGGAGAGCAGTTTTACAAATGGTATTAGAGCCATGACCTTATTTTCAACCTAGGTATGATATCAGACTCTCTTCGATCTGATATAGCTATTCTCTCTGTGTTTAAAGTTTTCTATAAAAAGTTTTGTTTCGAATACAGACTCGTGTTTTAAGATTGCTAGTTTCTGCCTGAGCAGTTGGCCAGGAGCCTGTCTAATCTTCTTTCAAGAAGACATAAGACTAAATGCCTTGCTTTTATGTGCAGAAATAGTAAGATTTTAATACTACTATGGATTCTTCCGTATGCCATAGATCTGTACATAATACTATAAATTCTAGTGTATCTACTTCAGACCATGCTTTCTGTTTAATGATCCATTATATGCCCTCAATAGAATCATTAGACCCTAGAATCAAAGACATCTATAAGGGCATGAGACCACCTGCAGTCCTAAGTATGGTTTAGGATATACTGAACAATGTGACACAGTCATCCTTGACTGTAGATTTACCAATCCTTTACCCAATGATATCCAAAGACCCTCTGTAGATGAGATACACAAATTTCATACAGTCATGAAAGGATGCCAAAAGGGTTCTATTCCTGATGAATGGATCAAAAGAATGTTGAACTGGGATTTGTTTACAAATCCTGAAACCAAAGAGTTTGATATAGCCACTCCCAACACAGAAAAATCAAGGCTGTCAAAAGAGTGGAAGGATTTCATGGCTGAAGAAAACAGTTGGATTTCCTTCTTTGAATGGAGGAAATTAAAACAAAAAATTGTAGTTCAAATGGTAGGAGAAACCTATGAATCTCCTAAACATAAGTGGAAAAGCATTGATGGAAGCATTGTTGAATCAAACTCAATCTTCCCACCTTTCAAAGGGATAGTATTAGAAGATGATACTAAACAAGCTAGAGAAATCCCTTTATTATTATCAGAAGAAGCCATTCAGTTGTCTGGAATAGATAAAAGAGTCCAGTCAGTCTCTGTACAGATTAACTGGACTAATACTGCCTTAAGGGGAATGGCCACTCATACTTTTATAACCAATGAATATGCCAGAAAAGATCAAATTTGTGATCTCCAAGTATGCACAAATACCATAGTCGGATCTGTGGATCAAATACAAGAAAAAGTCATTGATGTTAAAGATAAAATGGATTCTGGTTTGTTGGAAATATCTTATAGAGCCAGAGAGTCTAGCAGGAACCATGAAGAAATTATGGAATGATTAGGAAATGCCTTTTCAACAATGGGCAAATCTTTGACAGAAATAAAAGGCAGAACCAGTCCGCCAGACAAACCTATTCCTACTTCCTTCATCCTTCCCAGCTCCCATATCTCTATTCTATCTCCTGTACATAAGCCCTCTGAGATAGAAATTGTAAAAAGGTTTCCTATTCATTTTCCCCCTGAAGAAGAAACACCTGAGTCTTCTTCAAAACCTCCCAAAGACCGTCATTCCTTGGTAACTATCAAAAACCCAGCCTATGAAAATCTTCCACATCATTTTACCAGACCATCAGCCCCTGATCTAGTCGGTAAGGGTAAGCTTCCAGACACTCAAACATTTGCAGATGATTGGTTTCAGGAGTGGAACATTGATAATCTGTCAATTGCACAAATAAGGCAGATGATTGATAGAATGTATGTCTCATATAAGATTATGTGTATGAAAGGGAAAACTAAAGTAGAGGCATGCAAAACTATTATTCAATGTTTTACGTGAACTCTTAGCAAATGGTGGGAAGTTATTTCTTCTCCATTAATGATCACCAAAATGGAAGAAGAAATTCTTAAGGATGAAGAATGTGATATTGTATATCACACTGATGGGAATGTAGTAAATAATATGATTGGTGCTCTTACTACTTTAATACTTGAGCACTGGTGTGGAACAGAAAATGAAATTGCAAACAAACATGAGATTGTCCTCATGAATATGAAATGTAGAAAGATGTCTGAATATGAGCAATTTCATAAGGAATGGACACAAAGAATCTTTGAGGTGAAAGAAAGCAAAAATCTGTTATGGAAACAGGTTTACTTGGCAGCTCTCCCAAGTAAATTTGTAGAATATCTAAATATGGAGGAAGTATTCAAACTTCCTTATGAACTGTATACTTGGGGAGAAATATATTATCTAATAACCAAAGCCCTGATAGGACTATGTACTAGTATGAAAGTACAAAACTCTGTATCAAATTCCTCATATCTCCCTAATCAAAAATCAATTTGTGAACAATATGGGTTATACCTTACAAATCCTGCAAGAAAAAGAAAAAAAAAAGCCAAAAGATTTCAGGGGAGAAAAGGGTAGAAAATTTAGAACTAGGTACAAGCATGTTCCTAGAACTCACTATTATGAGCCAAAAGATATCAGGCTCAAAACTCACACTCATGAAGCAAAACAGAGAGTAATTTGTTGGATTTGTGGAAAACATGGACATTATGCTCATGACTGTCCAGACAATGAAGCCTCCAGAAAATCTAAAGGGAAATTTTCAGAACAGAAAGCAAAAGAGGCCCAAGAAAGAAAACAATTGGTTCTAAAGCTTCATTGTAACAGGTGTGGAGCAAATAATCATGATACTAATGCATGTCCTTATAATCCCTTTAAGCCCAAAGAAGAAATTCATCTTCTTCGTGAAGGATGTTGTTCTTCTTCCAGTAGCACATCTAAGTTTGAATATAGCTCAGATAAAGAAATTTTTATGAATCAGCATTGCAGTTGCAGTAATCCAGATTTCTATACTTGTGAAAGTAGCACTGATGATTCTGACTCTAAATCAGAACCCAGACCTCCAGGAAAATTGAAGGTATGCATGTTTTCAAATACAGGAGATCAGGAGGCACAAATGCTTGCCCAAATCAAAGGCCTCCCTGAAGGGGATATGAAAAATTCTCTTCTTGAAACTTTTATTAAGACTGTCAAAATAGAACAAAAGCTCAGGAATTCTGAAATTCCAAAACAACAGCCTTTGTTTCTAGACGCTTCCTTTGATAAAAACACAAAGACATATATCAAGTTTAACAGAGAACCAAGATTGCAGAATATCTCTGTTACAGAGCTGGCCAAGGAAGTATTCTCCCTCAGAAAGGAAGTGTCTGAATTAAAAGAAAAGATCCAAAGACTAGAAGGAGATACTGAATTCAATTTCAAAATTGATTCATGGGCCAGACAAGAAATCAAGGAAATTAAAGAAAGATTAGAATCAATTCCTCCTCCACTAGAAGATGCTCCTTTTGAGACAGTACTCCAGGAGCAAACAACAGTAGAAATGCAAGGAATGACAGGTATGAAAATCTTGCCTGTCAAATATCAGAAATATTATATCAAAATTAGATTAGAAATAAATCAGGAAATATTTTCCTTGACTGCACTTATAGACACCGGATCTGATCTGAATTTGCTGGAATAAAAATCTTATTCCTGCAAAATATTGGCTTCCTAGTTTTGGTTCAGCTACTGGGCTAGGAAATGTAAATACTTCTTTCCAGTTTGAAGTTCCTAAAGGCATCTTATTACTTGAAGATTATGCATTAGGAATGAAATTTCAAATTTCAGAACTGCCAATAGATTGTATACTTGGCACTCCTTTTTTGTCTGCAGTAGAACCACATGGTTCTTGCATTTGTTCAGATCAAAGGTTTGGTTATTTCATCACATTGCCAAGTATAAGTGAAAATCTTCCTAAGAGGGTAGAACTGTCGTTTCTCTCTGAAACCCATGTCCATATTGCTTATTGTCAAAAAGGTTTGGTAATAGTAGAAGTCTTTGATGATCAAAGAAATGCTCCTGTTACACACTATTTAGATGACAATACCCCCTGGGAAACATTTAAAGAGCATTGGGTACCTTCATGGCAGCTCAGGCATTCAGAAAAGGTAGAATTAGGACTACCTGGATTTTCAAGGAATACGCATATAAATGTACTCCCTCCTCAACATATACTTGGTAGAATGCACCAAGCTGCTACTATTGCATCCAGAGGAAAGCTGATAGAAATGGGAGATTTATGCAGACTCAGATCTACTAACAGACAATGGTTTGATCATCAGACACAAAGATGGGAAGAAACTCCTGCATACAATTTCTTCCAAATAAATTGAATGAGAACTGTCCAAGAATGGCCAAATGGAAATCCAGATGAAAGGTTATTCAATATAGATTATCAGCAGTACAAAACAATGTGGTTCAATATTTGTCTTTAGACAAACAGATATAAATATTATTACTGCATGATAAAGTTTGCTCATTCTTTTGTAAATTGGCCTGAACCTGATTGGTTAATTGAATGGTGGCATCAGTTTGGACTAAATCCAATCAGCATAGACCTAGAGGTCACATAAGTTGTCAGAATGTTCCTTTTCCATAACAGAAGGATAGACACTATTGCTGATCTATTCTCAAAAGAAGAATACAAGATGATGTTTATAAGAGAAAAACATCCATGGATAATTTGAACCAAATTCTTACTTCATCAAGATGAAGAAAGCAATAATGATCCTGAGTTAGTCAGAGAAGTATATACACAGCATTGGGACCCTCATGTCTTTAGACATTTCTTTGACCATCCTATGGAATAAAAGGCTTTCGTGGATTTAAATATCAAATTCCACTTTGTAATAATTCATGTCTAAATGGCCGACAGTGGTGCCATTCGGTTTCCGTGGGTTGTCGTCATTAAACTCCACTTTGTATATAAGTCAGTCATAGTGTAGTCATATCAAATAAAGAGAATCTTGGAAACTCAGAGCACTTCTCCGAATTTTGGTGCGGATTGACCCACATTTCCAAGATGCTCTACTGTTTAGCATGTGATATCTTGATTTATGTCATATATGTTTGTACTCTAGTCATATAATCTCGCACGACCACCCCGTCAGATCCACTATGCCCGATTACTTTCGGTGGATTTGAAATAAAGATAATGATTTGGTCAGAGATTCCTGCGTGAATACATCTGCCAAATCCTAAAAGTAAGATTGAGTGGTAGACATATAGGACCACTTGTCTATTCGGGTCTGGGCTTCATCATGACTCTACCTTCCTGAATTTGTATAAAAGAAGGAGTAGAGTTCATTTTTGTCATTCCCGAATTGAGTCTTTAGCAAGTCAGTCTCTAAGCTTCCCTTATGTCTGAAGCTTTGTGTCTTTCTGAGTGTAGAGTCTGTAAGTCGAGCGAAGAGCATCCTGCTCAGAGTCTGTAATCTGTGCATCTGGAACATATTGTAATACCCGAGTTATTTGCTCTGATTAATAAAATATCAAAGTCTTTTGCATGTGTTTAAATCTTTGAAGCTTATTTATTGTCTCTCTATTATGCGCACATTGTGATCTCATTTATTTGCCTATATATGCAACCATTGTTCCTTGGTACCATCTGATAGAGTTCGCTCATCCAGTTAGTAAGGTTCCTGGTAGTATGGTGTAAAGTGTCTGCCAAGCAGTGGTAGTAAGTCTCGCTAAGGCAAGGAGGTCGCTAAAGGGCATTGGTAGCTGCAGAGATTCGTTGAAAGCCATCTATAGGGTTCAAATAGGACTGCAAGAGCCCGATGGACTTTAGGTGGTGGGGTTCATAGTTCAGACGAAGTAAAGCGGTAAACCCAACGATACTAGTCCTGACGGGAGTAGCAGAGACTAGATGACCAGATGATGAGAGGAGATTGCGCATGAGACAAGAGATCTCTAAGTCAAGCTTCATTCTCTGACAGAGGAGGCCCCTGACAAAGCTGTTCGTGGAGAGCAGTTTTACAAATGGTAAAGTAAGACAAACATTGAATGAGTTTATTTTCTCCACAGATTTTAAAGTATATTAAATATTTTATGAGTTATTTTTTTATGCGGATTTCAAAGATTAATGGAATCAATTTTAGGTTTAAGTGAAAATAGGCGGCCCTACTATAGGGCCATGAGAGAGAATATGATCGTCCATACTACAACTCATGAAGTTTTATCGCTGGATTTTGTCTTTCTTGTGTATAGATGGAGGGATTTTTGAAGTTTTATAGTTGGTTTAATTTCTAAGGGGAGGGACATGAGCTTTTCAACGGCGATTTTAAAGGCATCAAAATTTTACACTTCATTTTTTTTCTACTATTTAAACAATATTTTAATTACATGTCATTGAAAAGAAGGCACACCTCACTAAAAAGAGGGAAGACATTTATGAGTCGACTTCATGGCCATCCTCCATGACAACTCAAATCAGACATGTATTTGTTCTTCTTCCTTCAATATATGGAGATGGATTCTTACCTTGAGTGGTAACAACTCCAATGCAAGTCAACATTGATTTCCACTTAGAGAGTGCCTTGAGATTTTTTTCTCTTCAAGTGAATTTATGATTGTACAAATCTTTAATACTCTAATTTCTATAAAATAAGCTTGAGTGAATAGGAATCGTAGGTTCTTTTATCATTAAATATCATTGAGATTTGCCTAAGTATTTGATAATTGAATGGCTCAAAATATCAATCAATTCGAAGATAGGCGTAGTTGGTGAGGGGGAACTTACTTATCCATAGCTCATAGCGAGGGTGTGGTATGGGGGAAGAGTATCAGCTTGGGTATGTAGGTGGATCTCTATTGGGTGATTAGATATTCATTGGTGTGCATATATTTTGAAATTCATCTTCAATACTCACTCATAGCAGGTGGTAATTCTCATGTCCAATTTCTTCTTGGCCATTTGTTAAGTTGTTAATAGTTGTATTTTGCATCCACGGAGGCACACAATTGAATAGATTAAAACAAACTACATTCTTGTTGAGTTGTTGATAGTTTTACTTTGTATCAACAGAGGCACACAATTGAACAGATTAAAACAAATGCCATGAAAAGGACACTGCCAGTGGTAAAGCTACTGCAAATATTGATATCAAACAAATCAAGTATGAACATTTTGAATTTAACATAATTTCATCCTCAATCGGTGGGGAAAGATCTCACCTCATTTCACTAGAAACAATAATTATGCCTCGTATATATCTAGAGGTACTTCTTTAATAAAATTCATCTATGAAGAAATGGAACATGTACTTAAACTATGACATGTGTGAAGATATTTAAGGTATTACTTTGATTTATATTGATTATCCAATTACTACGTCATATTTTTTTAAAAGTAATGCATTCTTTTACATTCGTGCAAATTGCTATGAAGAACTACTTAAATTCTAGTGTACACAACACACTTTACAACTATTTTTTGGTAAAATTAATCACTATATTTATAAGAATATACATTTTATATATTATTTCCCCCACCCTGAAATAATAGATAAAA
>ML782914.1:1529474-1546055 GCA_009831015.1 Picea engelmannii
AATAGAATAAAATAATTAGTGAATGAAAAGAAAATATTATACTAATAATTAAAAGTAATAATAGGAAAAATTAAAGAATTAGAAGAAATCATGAAAAAATAAGTGTTCCATCAAACCTTAGCAATGCATTCTCCCCAGCAAGGGCCACACCTATTTTCTTGGTAGCCTCTGTAACTTGATTCAAAAGTGTCTTAATGCATGTTGTGGTTTCTCATCATCTTTAATCTCAAATCATGTAAAGTTGAGAACAAATATTTGTTTCTTGAATACACGAGCAATGGAGAGATACCCATCACTTCGGCTCGTGTTGTCAACTCTACAACATGTGATTTTGAGCCATAGTGCCAGTGGATTCCTGCAACTTTTCCAGATAATTTGGCACCACTGAATTATAAATACAGTATGCACAAAATAATTATATATGTTATTTTATTATGCAATCAAGAAGATATTTATACATGAATTTTTCCCTCAACATCATAACAAACTCATGAGAGAATCTCTCAACCACACACATAAATAGGATTGTTAGTTGGAGGAGATCTTCCACAACCAGCTAGATATAACAAACCAATCTCTAAAGTAACCATTAATTCTAACACCCTCCCTTAATGCTTACATCACAAATAACAATATTGAAATCACATAAAACTAGTTTTTGGACTTTGATCTTTATCTGGTCTGGTCTTCATCAGCATCTTGATCTACTTTTGAACTCTCATACACTACCCTCTTTCTCACCCATTCATTCGAGCTACCACTTGATTCATTGAAGATACAATTGCTTCAGACTATCAATTTGAATTTGTAATGACTGGAATACTAGCCATTCTATTGACATACTTCCATCTATTGAAATACATGGTATGTCATTGTATTCACCAATTATCTAGAAAAACAGTCTATTCTATATTACTTCCATTTGTTGAAATACATGGTTTGTCAATGTATTCGCCAATTTTCTAGGAGAGTAGTATTGTAACATCCCCAGCCATCAACTGGCCTAGGCAATGCCACTAATCAACTCTTACTTAGCTGTGATACCAAACTATAGCATCCCTAGCCCTCCAAAGAGACCGGGTAAGGCTACCACTGTAGAATATTCACATATATATATAACATGCATTTTAATCGAAATAAAACACATAACACAAAGTTATTGTTACCATTTAGATTCAAACAATATTAATAGTAAATCCACATGCAACGGAACACATGGAATCAATAGCACAAACATGCATAACATATAAATTAAGCACAGACTGATATTTATCTTTTAGCTGGAGTAAATCCACCAACTACGTGCAAACCTTCCATGAACCTCCCATCCATAGACCATGCTACTCATCACACTCAGTAGTGGGTCACCCCCAAGTTGGGACTAAGCTCCACTCAGGGAAAGAGAATCCTAGACTAGGCTGAGATCACAGGAAACTGTACAGTGCAACTGGAAGGGTTCTCTCCAGGAGCCTTCTTACGCCCACTATTCATGGACTCTCACTCCCCACATGCATGTTCCACCTGGGAGTATACACCTTCACAAGCACATTCCATCGGTGCTTCACCTCCCTCTCTGAGTCTCGGCAACAGGTCGGATCAAGAATTCTCAGAGCTCCATAGCTGGTGTTGGACTCTATCTGGGAGAAAACCACTTCCCAGCAGACTCTCTCACCTGGAGAGAGATGCTCACAGGCCTGTCAACCTGCCTCTTTAACCACGGTCCTGACATCCCATTTCTTTAGCCTCTTTTGACTCAATTCCCATAAGGTGAGGACAACAACCACTGGTCAATACAACTTAGGAAAATATAAGGAAGCAAGCCACACTCAGTCCAGGAACTGCGTGGCCACAACTGCCAATAGTTCTGACACACACAAGGCACAGACATATATGGGATGCTCGGGCTTCACAAAAGACGTGGCTCAATCCATGGGTTCTCACTTGGTTCAGGATGTGTGACTATGCAAAGGTCGAACAGGTTAGACTGAGGATTAGTCCACAGGTTTTTCCCACTGGTTTCAAGGTGCACGAATAGAGAAAAAAACACAGAGGTCGAGTGCAGAGGCAAAATGGGTTCAGGCAGGCATCCTGGTGAACTCAGGCGGAGGATGGAAGAATGACCCACGAACCCCCAACACAGCTAACACTTCGGCTTTTAACTGCATGTGCCCAGGTCGAAACTTGTCGTCCTGGAGCTGCATGCATTCCCTTTTGCACAGGTTCCTTTTCAAAGAACTTAGGACAACACTTGATCAATTGTCTACCTTAGCCTTTAGGAAATAATAATAAATTATTATCCCCTTTAGAGGTAAGCCCTCTAGCTTAGCCCCTAGGCCCACACACTTAGCCTCCTCCCTTACCCAACCTTGTGGAAGCTTAGTCCCCCATCACTCTTTCTTCATGGTCGGTCTGCACGCAGTAATGTTTATATTTTATTAATGATCTGCTTAATTACATATACAAAATTAGGCTCCTAGCCTTTAACACCTTGGCTCTCCGGCCTAATAAACACATAAGCCCACCAGCTTATATACACTTGACTCACCAACCTATAAACATGATTACAATTCATAATATAACTAGGGCTCGTCCTTGGGGATATTACAAGTATATATATGGAATGTATCCAGAAATCAACCTTACAACATGACCTTTTCATTAGCATTTATTTCACTAAAGTTCATGAACACACAAACTCACAAACTATACACATAACCATTGGTCATTGTTCTTGGGTAATAACCATGTTTTGCAAGATTCATAATAGTAGATCTACTACAATAGAAACCAATGCTTCAGTGAGGAAACTCCATGAATTCTCCTTGTAATGAACCCAATCGTTATGACTCCAAACGAAGCGAAAAGTGCAATTTTTATTTTGTTTTTAGGCAGGAAGGCAACGACAACAAAAGTTAATCCACACCACCTGACGACGAACTCCACATGTGCAGATTAGGCAATAGACAACAATGATTCTACACACTAGCACATCAAGCCACAGGGCAAAACGTGCATAAATCAAAAAGAAGGAAACGACTACCTGCCTGACACAAACACGAAAATGCCTACAAGTTAAGGACATCATCCACAATCCCGAAACAACGGCCTCAATGACCAGTAACTAGAACCTCTATGGCACGCAAACCAAATGCATGAAGGCATTAGAATCCAAGCACCAACAACAACTACAATGAACAAACACCCACAACGGGAAGCACAGACTATGGCCAAGTTATCATTTGCCTCTATCCATTAGGGCACACAATGATCCCTTCATCAAGAATCATTTCATCACAAGGCGATGGGCATGACAGTAACCAAGGCGCATTACAACACAACTAGACCAATAACCCAAGAAAATTTAATGCGCTAGGAGACCGAATTAATTGTCAACCACATGACGACTAACTTAAGCACCCAAATGACAAGTCAACAAGATGCAATGGAAATCAGACGACTATAACCTTCATTCAAAACACTAAAATCCTTGTGCAACGATTCTATTGCAGCCCTACATCGATCTGTACACATTAAATGGTCATTATCAACGATTAGTTCATTGTAGCTATTTTCCAAAACCAATGTCAGATAAGTAATTCCCTAAGGAGAAATTCGTTATCTTTTAATTGAAACAATTATGAAGCATGTCCTTTAAAACAATAAAACAAATGTCCTTTAAAACAATAAAACCAATGTCCTTTAAAGCTAGATATGCTATCGTTTAAACTAAAACCATAAAATAAAATTTCTATCTAAGGAACACATTTTAAATCACTGTCTAGATAATCTATGAGTTGATATTATAGTAATTTTTGTTTTTATTATGGTAATTATTGATGATCATATTGTAGTGAAAGATAATTGTTGAGTAATACAAATATATGTCGAATTACAAATCAAGGGAAAAGCCAACTCTATAAGATTACAGTGATCACTAACATCAAATCACTAAAGGGTTTGCTATCATCAAGAAAATTGCTATCATAGATCGCTACTTCATTTGCTTTCATACACAGCAGTAATGCAATTAATTGTTGTCTAACAAAGGCTAATTATTACACAATCTTAATGCTATTAACTACACCATAGAATCATTTTCATAACCTAATGCTTATTTATTTCTCAACTTAATGATATTAACTCACAATAGAAACTCTGTCAAAACATAATTTTGTCAACAATAAAGAAATGCTATCCAAATTCCCTGTGCATGGAGAATTATGAAATTCATTGTGTATTTCATGGAAGGAAACGCAAGCATGAGTACATAATTGGGGATGTATATAAATTCGTAGCTATAAAATTAAATGAATGCAGACATATATAAAAAAAAACAACACACTGACATATATATTGTTGTTCTTTAATAAAAGGTAACTCTGTCAAAATGCACGATTTGCTATCTATGGATTATATGTGATCATTGTTTACTAAAAATTATGATGTCATTGCTCATTAACACCAGATATCACTGTGAAAGCCAACATGCAAGGTTAATGATATCCATATTATGTAAAACTATGTCCACAGGTATTCAATCGCAGTCACAATCTACAGGTAAAATCATGGTCCAATCATTCAATTTGCAGAGTAAAGGGATGTTATTGTTGGCACAAGATAGGTGAAATCGCAGAGCAGTTATACGATAATGCTGGCATAAGAGATATGAAATCGCAGGGTGACTAAATGCTAATAAAAGTGGATCGTTGCCCAGCACACAATAAACATGCCACCCCCCACTCACACAATAGAACCACCACCAAAATGCTACCTTTGCATAGTAAACACACATGTGTTCAAGTAAAAAGATCATTGTGGTTCAAGTGTAAAAATGCAGACATTCATTTCCATAAAAACGCAGACATTCAATTCAATTACATTAAAACGTAGATATTCATTTCCATAAAAACGTAGTCAATACATAATTTTGCATTCGAATTGGCTATGTAAATTTGTAGTCATTATATAAAAATTGGTGGTTGTGAATTCGAATGGCTATATAACTCGCAGTCAAAATGTAAATGGCTATACCCATTTCACAGTCAATAAAAGATAAATAAAATGGTTGTCTGAATATTCAAATCACAGTCACAAATAGGTACAAGGAACGTTGTCATACAATCATTTACAGTCAATAAATAAATTCAATTGCAGTCACAAATAGTTAAAACAACGTTGTCATACAATGGGTAACTGCCAAATAAATGAATTTAATCATAGTCACAATAGTTTAAAAGAAACAATGTCATTCAAGTGGACAAAGCTGAGATTTTTCCATTCAAGAGTTGGGAACTGTCATGAAGATCACAT
Organism: Picea engelmannii; assembly: GCA_009831015.1. Lineage (NCBI taxonomy): Eukaryota > Viridiplantae > Streptophyta > Pinopsida > Pinales > Pinaceae > Picea > Picea engelmannii. The sequence continues at coordinate 1,534,785 of ML782914.1, forward strand.
AGAATAAAATGCCCTTTAAAAACGCAGAGGTGATATAAAAACGCAGAGGGTATTGAGTTGATTGCAGAGAGAAAAGATAAACAATACGTAGAGGTATTCAATTGCAAGAAGGCGCAAGACAATCATTCAACCAGTAACAATCAACACAGAGATAAGAAAGGGGTAGACAACTGGGAAAAATTATCCTTCGCTCACCATCCATGAACAGAAAAGCAGGGAATTAGAATCTATAGGTCTATGAACACTGAAGTGATGACCATTGATTCGGCTCCTGGCCAACTACTCAGGCATGGACTGATGATCTAGGGATAAGGATGAACGATAAAGCACAATCCCTTCATAATAATCAATAAAACAAAATAGAACAGTCATAGAAATCAGGGATCGGGTTGCCAAGGAAATCAATTCAAATGAAGCGAGCGTAAAGATATGATGAATTTAAGTTCTTGATTAAAAACGTTGAGTAAAACACATTTCTTTACATAATATAAGTACAGTAATGAAAGCGCAAGAATAATATTAATCTACCATTCAAAATAATGCATGTGTACCATAGCCCAAGGCAACAACTATGAGTCATTGTCCCACACGCGCTCCATCTAGCTCCTGCTTTCCGACCAATGTGACTTCACCGGTACCTCCCATCCAACGCTAGGGGTACTCTTCTTCCCCATGAGCCCCCCGAGCCGCAAAGGGGCCACGCACACTATACCAGAGAACAACTAGCTCCCAGCTCGCCTCGCAAGGTCGAGTTACCACTCATTACCTGAGTTGGGTATCCCAACTCCCACAAGATAAGTCAGTCAAGACAAAAATTCTACATCATAACGTTATGCATAAAGATCAGATCCATACTCCTCCTCCTCCATCCGTTTTATAGAGGTTTTAAGTGATTTCTTTCCTAAATTCTCATTTAATTTCTTTTTCATTATTTTAATTAGCATAAAACCTCCCCCATACACATGTCAGCCATCCCCCTAGTTGCACCAGAAATTAAATTCATTATTTATTTAATTATTCCTATTTCCCTCACCCACCAAAAAGTATTCCTAAAAACGCTCCTTGGTGTCCCCATATTCCCTTACACATTATAAATGACTTACGTCTTTACTAAATTCCTAGTTGAGTTCATAATTAGAAATTTCTTAAAGGCAAGATTCCTTACTAAGTTAGTCATTCAATCTTTTCCTTACGTTTCCTTTTTTCTTTATGTTTCCCCTTTTTCCCTTAGTTTCCTATTTCTTTTAAGTTTCCCTCTTTTCCCTTTTCATCTAAAACTCAAATTAACAAGTGTAGAAAAACCACATTTTACCCCTTTTTCTTTTAATTAATAAAATTTAATCAGCATATGAAAAAAAACAATCTTTTCCCTTTTAAAATTTTAATCCCCCACAGTAATTTGATTTTAATAAATTAATTGAATTTCTTACTCTCTTCTCGTCACATGTTTAATTGTGATTATTATTTTTGACCACGAGTGTCACTTAGACTTAGATTTTTAATTTCACTAGGTTGGGCGACATTTTTATTAGGGAAACAATGTTTTTAAATCTTACTTGACACATCATTCGTTCTAAGGTCGTCTAGGTTTATTCACTTATCAGTTAAAAACACAATGTGCCCTTCAGGATGCACTAGGTGCTCCAAGGGTGTCACTCACCTCTTTTTGGTTTCATTGTGCGACGTTCCCTTCAGGACGCACTACGTGCTCCAAGGGTACCACTCGCCTCTTTTCATTTTCATTGCACAACGTGCCCTTCAGGATGCACTACGTTCTCCAAGGGTGCCACTCACCTCTTGACTGACTTGGTAGACATCAAAAACCCCTGGATTCAATACTTCGTTAGGTGATCTTGTGGGAGACTAAGGGCCTCTAAGGAATAATGCCCCTGCCTTATTGTGCACCCCTTAGAATCATTGTGAGCGACTATCGCAGTCTACCCTCATGGCATCATGGGTCTTCTCGAACTAGGTAATCGTTAACCTACAATTCGAGCCACGACGGGAGTGCTAGTAGGTTGTGGTAGGGCTGTTGTCCACACCTCTCCCTCAAATTCTTTGGTTGTTGTGCGTGAAACCTCTACTCCACATGTGAGTCTGGTCAGAAAGTTATCGTCGGCCTAGATCATCAACAAATCATGTTAGCAATAATAATCAATCATCATAACATCTAATCAGAGGTGCATATGTCATATCAACAACAATCAAACCCCAATAGTACACTCCCTAACTCAATCTAAAGTCCAAGGGGTTTCAACGATTCCTTTGCATCCTCGAGATCCAAAGTCCTGCACACTTAGGAGAACCTAGTCAATAGCACATGTCTATATAAACACACAAATTAACATATCATCATATCCATAATGCCTCATAATCATAATCAAACGACCAATAAAATAATAATCTGGATCACTTGCAAGCAAGTGTCCTCAAAGAATAATTTTGCTCAGTGCGCGCAAGAGCGGGATGTTACACTCCTCCATGCATACTCTCCTTCACGTAGAAATATGGGCTATGTGCATGCAGTCATCTTGTATTGGTAAATAATTCTAGCTCTAGACCAGTCTAATTATTTCCCATCGGTTTTGCCAGCTAAAAGAACAAAATACAGCTCAAACCCCTTTTGTAAATATCATCGATAGGAGTGCAAGGCACCTCCATTTTAAAATTGACAGTAATATAGCAAAGTGTTCTCTGTATGGAATAACGAGGTCTTAGATAAAATGGTTATAGCAGCTTGGAATTATATCACATCAATCTCCTCCAGTATCTGGATTCAACTGAATCAAATGTAAAATCGACTCTTTTGACGACTCTTCGACTCTTTCCCCATGTCTATGGTTGCACGGATCTCTCATTCTCTTCACTAGTTCTCATAGGACCAACCTTCTCTCAGTTGCATGCTTCTCAATATGGATCTGACAATTCTAGTGGATCCCTGACATCATAATGGTTGTGGTTATGTCTGGGTTGCCAATCCAGCCAACCTCTACACATAGCTCACTAGTGCTCCTCTTATCTACAACAAATATTCTTTCCTCCACACAGGTAGTGCTCTATGCAAATCTTGTCAGGTAGCACTAACATAGACGACGATGACAACAAAGAGGTAGCCCAACATAAGACTCTAAACTAAATGAGTTCTCACACAAAAAACTACAGAGACAATCACAAACAATCCTATAGAAAATTAATTCTCGCATTTCTCTCATATACCTAGACCCTCCCATGAGGGAGTTATCCTAGAACAACCAACTCTGATACCAACTTAGTAATCATGTATGCAAAAAACAATTCTATATGTTCTTTTATTATTCAATTAAGCAGATATTTATACACAATTTTTTCCCTCAACAGCATAACAAACTCATAAGGGAATCTCTCAACCACACACACAAAAATAGGATCTGGTAGTTGGAGAAAATATTCCAAAGCCAACTAAATCTAACAAATCAATCTCTAAAATAAGAATTAGTTCTAACACACTACCCCTAAAAACACCCTCTAGAGCACTTAGAAATATGTCACCATGAGCAAGTGGCATATATCAATACCAATTGAAAAAGAATATGCCATAATCGATGTCACATGTTCCTTCTATCCAAACGAAGCCAATGTCTTCAAAAAACTAACTACAATTCCCTAAAGTGTGAGATAAGTCTTGCCCCCAATCACCCTTCATAACGACCTATGCATAGGCTCTTGAAGACGCCTTCATGTACTATCGAAAAATTGGATTTCAAACATTTAGGTGGTTATAGTTTTAAGGATGTCATAAACAAAAATGTTATATTCTATTTATTTGTATCACATATTTGAAATTCAATCTAAATTTGATTTACCTTATCATAGAATTGAAATTCGTCAATCTTGGGGAAGCCCCAATAATTGTATTTCTCTTGGCTCATATGGAAATGGCTAGTAAACAAATAAATTATTCTTAATGACATAATTTTCTATAAATGAAATTGTTAGGCTCAGACTTTGAATCCACCTATACATTGATTCATCCCGCTTGTAACATATATACAATAGGTATAAAATAATCTATCATAGCACTTAAAATTTTCCAACTATGAACATAATTAATAGTCAGGTCATCAAGAAGGACAATAACAATAAATTAAAATAATGATGCAGTCCTTATTACGTTGATTGACAACTCCAACTCTTTCTCTTTCTCTTTCTAACAATGAATTCAATTCTCAAATAGTGTATTCAGTGATGTATTCAATGGTAATCAAGCCATAAACAAATTGTAATAACAGGTTTTTTTTTTTTTTTACTATTTTTGTACGTGATAATTTAATGTTAAACCACATTTTAAAAAAGTCACTCTTTCTGACAATGCATTCAATGCTCAAATAGTGTATTCAGTGATGTATTCATTGGTAATCAAGCCACATGGCACTGTGTTCCATGGTAATCAAACCATAAAACAACAAAACCTGTCATGTCAGCACCAAGACAAAAGGTTAATATTAAAAAAAAACAATATTAAACTATAATTGAATTATAATTCTTCCTTTATATTGGGGTATGGATTTTCTAATGCCAAGGAGAATCTAAATGCTTTGGACAAGGCTATTGAGGTTTTGACATGTGATTGGCAAGAAAAATAAAAGAATAGAAATTGATGGTATATATTTGTGTTTATAATATTTTTTAATTTTTTAAACCAAATATTTGATGGTATAACAACCTAACAAATATGTTCAAATCTTAAAGGTTGGCTTGTTTAAATATACACACTTCCGTCCAAATTTAGAGGCTTTCGTGTCAAAACAAACTTCATTCTCTATAATTAGAAGTTTCTCGACAATTTGGAAACCTTTACTTTTAATTTCCGAACTCTTTCTTTTAAACGAGTCACACAAGCATTTCTTTTATGGATTCCTCGTGCATTTACAATTTTCTTTAATTTATTTTTCCTTCGAAAGTCATATTCGCTTTACATTTTCAAATATAAAATTAAAGTTTTAGTTCATTTTGAATGAGGATTTTTTATGTGTTTAACAATAGAGAAGGTACATTCTATTAAAAACATAAAATAATAATAGAAAATATTAATTAAATACCAGACCTGCATATTTCAGGTTTTATCATTGGTTTTCCTTCTTTCGGAAGTTACAACGATTTTTTTTTTAAAATAGGTAACTTACATAGTGGGCAATTTGCATGACTAGGTCTAAGAGAGTTATAGTTGACTCTCCAATTCTGAATTATTTGGATTGAGGTGTTCCAAGGTAGTTTTTTTTTTCTTTTCATAGTTTTTAGTTGCTTGCAATTGGCTATCTATCTCTAGCTTGCAAGGCCCCCTCTTCTCTTCCATTTCCTTAGACAATTTTCTAGTTGAGATTTTCATTGAGCAAATTAGAGGGATTAATAATGGGCATCTACATGTGTGTCTTTCAAAACCTAGTTGGTGTTGTTAAGGGACGGTTTAGAGCCCGAACCAGCCTGGTTAACACACAAGAGCAAAAATGGCATCGGCCTACATCCATGGCAGCAAGGATAAGTCTCTGAGAATAAGGTTGAGTGGACAAAGGAACGGTAAGGTAGAGGTGGAGGAAGGCAAAGGATATGGTGCAAGAGTCGAAGGTTTAGGGGGAAGTCATGGAGGAGGAGAAGGTGATGGCATGGAAGGAGAGGGAGCCATGCAAGAAAGGAGAGGTGGCATCCTTCAATGGTATGGATGCAGGAAGCAAGGAACAAGTTGAAGATGGGTGATGGAGCCCCTCCTTAAACCTTAAGGAGGGGCTCCATCACTTATAAAACAATGGAGTGTTAAGTTCATAGTTCAAAGTGGTCATGGGATATGGATTGTGGATGTTTTAGAACTTTCAGTGTGTCTTTAACATGATCTTGCTTATTCTTAGAGTCATCCCTAGGTTAGCCATTATATTTGTTTCTCTATTGGATGGCTCTTGTAGTGGAAAATGATAAATTTGATGAATCTTTAGAGGGGGTTTGTATTCTTTGTAGAGTTTGGTTGATGTGAAAGTGAGACGATTGAGACTTGTTTACGAAGACTAAGAGGATAATATAAGAATCTTCATTTGTTTATGAAGACTAAGAGGATAATATAAGAATCTTCAATAATGAAGATATACTGGAATACTTATCACTCCAATCATAACTTCTAATCTTTTAAACATGAAGAGGAGTTAAAAAATATTAGGTACAAACTTCTAATCACTTTAAAAATGTTAAATAAATTTATACAATTTTTTTTATTAATTTTATTTTATTTTCTATCAAAATATTCTAGCTAAATTTATTCTACTTTTGTTAATAAAAATTAAATTTCATTATATCCTTAATAATATATAAAAATGAAAAACAATAATTTATCAATCTATATTTTACAAAACAACTTAATGCAATTAACATTTAAAAATAATTACTACATTATTACATTAAAATCGTCATATCTATTTAATCCATGACAAAGATCACACTTCGAAAAATATATCATTTTTATTGGTTGAAGAAATAAATCTCCCACTATCCTTTTAATAATATTTCCCTTTTCTTTTGTTGAAAAAAAAAATCTAGGACCATCCTTTTAGTTTAACAATGTTATCTATAGAAATGGGAAACAATATTTAAAAAATATTTAAAATATAAAAAAAAAATCGTTATCATGAACAGGGTACAGAGTAGCATGAAGTTTTACTGCATATAAAATAAAGAAGAAAACACATTGTCAGAACTAAGTTTCTGAGTTGATGTAAGTTATAAATACTTCATTCTTTGGAATTGCCACTGTCCCACACTTGCCTGGCAATGTGTAAGTAAACGACCAGTTAAAAGATGACGAAAATCATATGTAGACATCATATTTATTGTTTATTTTCATTAACATTGTCCTCTAAACCTATTTTTTCTCTTCAATGCATATCAATTTGCTTTTTTTTTTCTCTTTTGAATTGCTAAATTTAGAATTAGAATTTAGATTTTAAAAATAACTATTTTTTAAATTCAAATTTAAATTATATTAATATTTAAACTAATGTTTTATAAATTTAATAACAATCACTCATTAAAACATGGATAAATAAAAATATTTCAGAAAGCATTGGGTTTTGTAGGGAAATCCTTGCAGAGAGTAAACATAGCCGCAATTAGTCTGCCTATATAATGGTCGTTGTTGAGACAATTTGACGTTTAATTACTCATCAAAACATGGATAAATAAAAATATTTCAGAAAGCATTGGGTTTTATAGGGAAATCTTTGCGAGAGTAAACATAGCTGCAATTAATCTGTCTATATAATGGTCGTTGTTGATTACTGTACTTTTATTGTAAAAACCAAGGATTTTGTTTTATATTAAAAATGAAAGTAGTAATGTATTTTTTCATTGTATTTTTTCCAACATTAAAAAGAAGACAAATTTAGTAGAAAATATTTAATTTTTTCTAGATATTTTTGGTTTTTAAAAACATTTTATGTAATTAACTTAATTTGAAACAGGTAATACAGTCAACCTTATTATTGAAGGCTTATTATTGAAGGCAAAGACTAGTTACTCTACAACTATAGATTTCATTGTTAAAAGATTTTATTATTGGGTAATTTTAATAATATAAAAAGATATAAGGCTTCCCAACAAACCAATTAGAAAAAAAGAAAGATATATTGAAAGAACAAAGACACATTGGTGATAAAACATTGATATATTGGAAGAACAAAGACACATTGCTGATAAAACAGTGCTTAATTCATCATAACATCCTTTAACAAATTTAAAAAGAGAAGTTTAGGCATAACAATTAGAAAGTGAGATGAGAAGTTTAGGCATGACCATTGGAAGGTGGGATATTAAATATTTTAAATTAGAACAAGATTTATTGAGGTTTATAAAGAGTGGATTATTGTTTTTTTTATATTTCTGAAAAATTTATTACAATTCAATTATTAATTATTAGTTAATAATTCTTAACTAAACAAAAGTAATTCTATATCATATTTTAAAAAGAATATTATAGTATCTTGTTATATTTTTTAATTATTTATTTTATTATTATAATTATTTAATTTATATATAATTAGTATAGATTCATCTTTAATTTTTAGGCAATCAAATTTTTGGAAATACAAATCTTTTGTTATAAAAAATTAGAAAAATTAAAAAAAAAAAACATATACAATTTTCATTTACTTAATCAATTTTATTATTATTTAGACACAAAATCACACATCGCTCTAGAATGAAGCTCTAGATGTAACAATGCATTTTTACATGATTTATTGCCACCCTAATGAAACCCTAATGAAAGTAGATTGGATTTTAATCCAAATATTTTGAAAGGGTGATCTTTAATAACAAAGTGTAGATGGCAAACAATTACATTGTCTACTAATAAAGGTTGGAAGAACATTTTTGGTGAGCGTTTCACTTCAATTTTTCCATAAAATTTGAACGGTATCAGAAACAGAACAGTCGCTGAAGCTTAAAAGGACTTAGTTAGCAGCCTCATCATTGGGAGCCCCTGAACGGCCTTCATTGTGTGGAGGCAGATCGTTACTAGAATCGTCGTGATCAGAAACGAAATGGTGGAACATCCTAATGGAAAGTCGAGCAAAATCGCATATCCTATGCATAATTGGATTCATTGAATTAACCAGTAACACGAATGCTTCTTGATGTTTCTCGAGATCATTGATCAGTTTAGAAAAATTCTCCAAAATATTCTGCACTTCGTCTCTAGTAGGAATTTCCGGAGATTCTCCGCTCTGCACAGAAGACCCTCGAGAAATAGGAGTTTCCCGAGATCCTCCGCTCTGCACAGAAGACTCTCCAGAAATAGGAATTTCCCGAGATCCTCTGCTCTGCACAGAAAACCCTCCAGAAATAGGAGTTTCCAGAGACCCTTTGCTTATGTCTCTAACGTTATCCATGCCGAGGGAGGGTTCTTGAAACAAGAGTGACTCTGTCCAATCGTCTCCTCCTTCGTCGATTCTCACTCTCCCTGTAATAATGTTGAAGATAAAATGGGGAAGAAGACGACGACGAGGAGTGTCTCTCGGCAGCAGAATTTATAAAATTTCATGGGCGCTAAACGGAGGCTGTACAAAATTCAAATCTCCTCACGATGACCGTTGGCTTTCCAATTCAATAGCGTTGAGTGACCTTCCGTTTACCATTTCTTTTTAGCAATGCAGCTCAATCGTTCGTTTTTATTTTAGATTGTTCAAGGATTTGAATATTAAAGTTTATGGCTTATTTTGAAGGATATGACAGGAATACTTATTTTATTTTTCTTATAACTTTAATTTTTAAGAAGGAAATTCATGTTCTTAACTATTAAAACTACTTAAATGATATACCATCTATATCTTTATAAAACATTTTCATTTTCCATCAATACCAAATCTCTCCACTATTTCACACAATATTTTCTAAACAATATACAAAGTCATCACTTAAATAAGTTGCCAAACACTTGTATACTGAAATGAACTCAAAGAGTTAATATATCCTACAAAGACATCCTTCCATGTATTATGAAAAAAAATGTATTTTTAAAAGACCAAATAACATTCCAAATCTCTCCCACACACGGTTACATTTCTAAAATACCTTTATCTACCACACCACACTGCCAACATGTTTCATCCATGAATTCCAAATCTCCCACACACCTTTACATTTCTAAAATACATTTATCTGCCACACTGCGAACATGTTTCATCCATAAACTCTGATTGACATTTCTAAAATATATTTATCTGCCACACTGCCAACATTTCTAAAATAGATTTATCTGCCACACTGCCAACATGTTTCATCCATGATCTTTAACTGTTATGCCAACATTTCTAAAATAGATTTATCTGCCACGCTGCCAACATGTTTCATCCATGACCTCTAACTGTTATAGGCATTCCTTAGCAAGGCCTGTAATTTGTAGGAATTACCCAATTTTATTCCACTTCAAAGAGGTTTCACTATCTATTATTTTTTGGTAAAAGCCATTTATCCAATTTTATTCTACTTCAAATAGGTGTTACTATCTATTCATTTTTTAAAAGAGAGGTGTGGTTATTAAAATATTTATAAATCATTTTATATTTATAAATTCAAGTTGATTATTCTTTCACATCCACTCTTATCGAATAAACCAGAAAATAAATATATTAATTATAATTGTATTTACTAAAAAATGATTAATTTAAAAGTTTTTTAGAAATTTTACTATGTCTTTCTAATTTAAATTTTTTATTCTAAATTATGTCAAAATATATATCTATCTAACATAGAGTACACTATTAATTCTTTCAAATCCAGGTCAAATGATAGGCTACATCTAATCTTCTTTCAAAACAACTCCAAATAAATCATGTTTTTCTAATCTAAATCTTTTATCCTAAAGATCTTTCTATTTGATTATGTCAAAATATATATCTATATAACATAGAGTACACTATTAATTCTTCCAATTCCAGGTCAAATGCTAGGCTACATCTAATTTTCTTCCAAAACAGCTCCAAATAAATCATGAAGTTTTATGGATTAATAATGACATCCCATAGCAAAAACTAACTCATTTTTTATTTTGGTGATTCACTAAGTTTCATGGATTAATAATGACATTGATATCAAAAAATAACTCGTTTTTTATTTTGGTGATTCATTATTGGAATTAGTAACTCTTACTTGTCATATTTGTGGTTGTTATAATTATTACAGGGATGGAATTTGACGGGATTTCCTGTCAAATAAGCTAAAAAAATGTGATTATATTTGTGTTGTTATAATTATTACAGGGATGAAATTTGACGAGCAAATTGTTGGTCATTGGGCAAAAAGTCAAGTTTTTTAGTTAAATCTGTCAAAAAGGATATATAATTTGCGGAAACCCTCAAATTTGACAGGCCGTTGGGATTTGAAATTCCAACTTTGATTATTGGTTATTATTGAGTAGAGTTAATCTTTAATTAAGAAGTTTCCAAGTTTTTAAGAGGTCATTAAATCTAGTTGGATTTGAAAGATTCTTTCTAACTGATTAACTTCTAATTTAGTGTGTAATTGAGATATTCTCTTAACTAGTTATTAGTGTGACTCAACCAAAACAGGACTCGGCCTTGGAAGCTGCATGTTGGATCGATCTCCATAGTTTTCGTGGGGTTTGTTGACCTGGGCAGCTCTTAGATCATCTGAAATTTGACTGTCAATAGGATTCATCGCCTGATTCTAGGGATCTTGTAAGTGTGAATGAATTCTCATATTTAATCATGCCATGGGTTGCGCTAAAAAAAAAAA
>ML782914.1:1551060-1566507 GCA_009831015.1 Picea engelmannii
GACCTTGGGGGCTTCAAGCCTTCATGTGGGGGTCCTTCATCTTCATAAGGCCATAACTCTCAAACCATGAGGAGTTATGTGACATTACACATACCACCAGAAATGGCATGACAAGCACTATCCATCTAGGATAGTTTCACCAACAATTTCCTTGATCTTCATCTTGTTATTCCACATACAAGCATGGGTCCTCCAACCATTGTTCTAGGATAACTCAATCCACAAAGCGTCTTCCCATGAGGGCTTTCACCATAAGGGGACCACTTTGGAGTTCATCCATTTGTGCACCTTATCAATCATGATAAGACAATGATGAGTCATCTATACATTTTTCCAACAATGCATCATATACCAATGAAACCACATCGATCCATCTTCATCATGTATCAATGACAACTCATTGATCCATCTTCATCTATGCATTCTCACCAAGGACAATACATATTATATTACATCAATCATCAATCAATCAATCCTTTGACATCAATCAATCAAACCATTGGCATTAATGACAACATGATCCAACAATGTTTCCATCCCTACTACCAGTAGAATGACAGGAAGCCATGACAACAATTGCAAGCCTCCTTCAAGAGATCATGTCTTCCTGCTTTGATCAACGAAAGTTGTCAAAAATTATGATTGACGCACTGGAGAAGGCCTAGCATCAGTACTACAAACTTGCATATGTTCAGAAAAGGGCAATGCCAATGGTAGAATTGGGTGCACATATCAAACCTACCATTGGGACGATCACACTAGGTGATGTTGAAGATTATTTCAAAAATATGAAGGACTTGATAGAATTTTTTGATGAGGTCGATGGCCACTTCAAAGAATTCATCGTCAACCTCATGAAAACAATTCCATCCATCACCTTAGTCACACTATAATAATGTCTACTTTACCATTGGTATGTATAATAATGTCTACTTGAGAAGTTAGCTCAACTAATTGTTATTAAAATTGATGAGCATTTGGTAATCGATTATATTCTCATGATTGAGAATGGAAAACTATGTTGATCATAGTTCACTGTTAGACATGGTAGATCAACAGGTACATGAATGCTCCTTATCGTGTATGAAGTGGTGGAAAAATAGCTAGAGTCTCCCTAGTAAAGAAGAAGAAGTGTAAAATAGTTCAGGCAGTACTTCAAAGTAGGACAGGTCAACACGACAAGCCTTGATTCGAAGAAATCTGACATGTGAAAGGAATCCTTTACTAAAAGTTCTTTTTGTTAGAGTGCCAACAGTCATTGGCCTTGAAGCCTTTCTTTTTGCAACAGAAATAATCCATAGGGGTTGGGTAAACTTGCATCATACGTGATAGGAGAAGAACCTTCTTTGAGAATAACCAATCTATTTTTTTGAGCCACCAAAGCAAAGATTGAATCAACAAAATAAACTAGACACTATGGTACACAAACTATCATATCTATGTTAACTATAATCCCCATATTAATTACGTTTAATAAAAACTAATAACCTTCCCATATATATTATGTATAATTTATAATATTATAACAATCTCGAACTTTAAACTTAATAATATGTGAAAACATATTCTTTATTAAAGGATAGTCTTTTTGTTGATCTTCCTTATAATTCAACTAATTCCTAGAAGTTGTTAGGTAGTTATAACTCTCATAATAATATGTGAAAAAATATTCTTTATTAAAAGATAGTCTTTTTGGTTGATCCACCTTATAATTCAACTAATTCCTAGAAGTTGTTAGGTAGTTATAACTCTCATATTGATTCATCTTATATATATTATTGTAATATTTATGGGTCATATTCACCTATCACTTTTTCCATCTGAAAATCGCTCATTATATTGATATATAAAAGTATTCTTGTTTGAAAATACATATTCTGATCAAAGCAAAGCTAGTCCAAAATACCAGCACAAAGACGTAGAGGTACCATTGATAAAAAAAAGTACCAGCAAGTCACAAACAAAGAAAACTGACACGCATGTTGCAGAATAAGATTCACCCCAAAAGAGAAAGTAAAAACTCATTTCCCCTCATCATCCACACTAATACCTCAAAATTGGATATCTACCTAGAAACTAAAAATAGTCATAAACTCTTGAGAAACTAATAACCCCAAATCTATGAAATATTATGACAAAGATTTCAAACTGGTCTAAAATAGATTTAGATATCGTATCGGACCCATAGATCCTTCAACCCACTTGTTATATGAGGTTTTTCCTTCTTACTGCTAGAGAGCCATATTAGATAGTAAATCAACCTCACTATATAATTCTTGGATTGTATGCGTGAAACTGATTTCTTCGAAGTTTTTTATGAGGTCTATGATTCTTTCCTTCCAGCAATCTAAATCTATGACTTGCAGACTGCCTTTGTTATTTAACCAGTCTATAAAAATTCTTGAATCTCCCAAGACCTAGATGTATGTAATATCCAGTCGATATGCCAATTTCAAGGTTTCCCAGGCCCCCAAAAGTTCATCCCTGGTATTTATGCCCTCTCCACAATTAAAGGTCCATTTATAGGAAATTTGTTCATTGTACCTAATCACCCCTCCTACACCACTCAGCTAGCCATTTGATTGAGCTGCTCCATCAAACCAGTCCATTGTAGCCCCAAGTTGTTGTTGAGGTATTTTTGACCGAACCAAGGACACCTTCTGTATAACTGAAATTCTATTAATCGCTCTAAGTGCCTTGAAAACTACAAAACTGATAGAGGGAAAACCATTTTCAAAAAGTACCTTTTTTTGTTCCAACCACACATTCCAGCTTATTAGGGCGGGCAAGGAAGTATGATCATGCTACTCCTTTAACCACTTTGCATAACAACCGGTTATGGTGTTTCCCTCCCAATCTTTCAATATATTTAGTCCACTTCGAATTCTAAACCAAACCTGTTTTGTAAAAGTACAATTGATCAAAAGGTGATTTACCATCTCTATGTCCTTTTGGCAAAGTTGACAGATGTTAGGCCCTTCCCAACCTTTTGCTTGTAAATTGTCCCAAGTTAATATTTTGTTTTCTACCGCCAACCACATGAAGAGTTTTATTTTCAGTGCTAAATTCCATTTCCAACAAGAAATCATCCACCCACCAAATGACTTCTACCAAATTGTGGAAGCTAAAGCATCATAGACATTTTTGACATAAAGAAGGTCTGACTTATCTCCCCCAATCCATTTTAATTCATCTGATCTATCCTGTAATTGCACCCCCACTCCAATTAATGCTCTACAGAATAAATCACATTCCTTTTCCACTTCTTCAGCAAGTCCCAAATCACCACTTTCTTTCCACTGCATGGAGATAAAGCCTAGATGATTTATTCCTTTGGCCCGATAAAGAAGGGTTGTGTTTTGTTGATGTAAGGATGACATGAGATCTTGAGACAAAAAAGAAGAATTCCCCAAGCCCAGAATATTATCTCTACCAATTAAAACAGAATTCCCGGACCCCGAGCTCCAACTCAACCAATGAGTGATGATATGCACATATTTTAAAAGTTTTTTCCAAGTGTTCGAAGTAGAGGTTGTACGAAAAAATGTAGATATGAGAAAAGTTGCTACCGAGAAAAACGGAAATTTTTTATCTTTTATGACTCTATGCCAGATGCCCTCTTTCATTAATACACGCCATAAAGTACTTGTCACCAGAGCTATGTTGAAAAGATGGATGTTCTGAAATCCCCACCCTCCATAATACTTTGGTTTAGCTAAAGTCTCTCATCTACAAAGGTGGAAATGGTGTTTTTCACTACATCCCTTCCAAAGGAAACTGAACATCATTTTTCTAATTTGGTTGAGAACCGAGACAGGAATAACCGCCAATGACATCCCGTAAACCGATTGACTTTCCAACACAAATTTTTTGAGAATAAAACAATCTCCAAGGGACAGCCATATGTTACACCAATGGCCAATTTGTTTTTCAATTTTTGCTAGTAACCATCTCCAATTTGTTGCCTTATACACTCATGTATTGAGATAAAAACCAAGATATCTAAAGCCTTCAGAAAGATCTGCAAAATTATAAGGCAACACTTCTTTGAATTTTTCTAACTCCTCCCCATGTATACCAGCAAAATGAAAAGTGGACTTTGTTAAATTTACCTACAGACCCAACGCTCTACACAAAATCTTCAAGATTTTATCAATCTCCTACCACTCCTGTAAAGAAGCCCTAGTCATATTAATACATCATCCACAAATAGTAGGTGGAGGATCCTAACAAGTCTGGATACTTTCACTCCCATCAATTGTCCTTCACTCTCGCCTTTCTTTAGTAGCAAACTCAGCCCCTTCATTACTAAAATAAAAATCAAAGGGGATAAGGGACACCCTTGTCTTAATCATCAACCACTCTGAAAAAAGGGTGTGGTCTCCCCATTTAAAAGAACTGCAAAAGATGAAGTACTAACACAACTCGTTATCCAATTGGTGGTATGCAAACTAAAACCTGTTTGTAATAAGATCATTCTTAAAAAATCCCAGTTTATACAATCATATGCCTTCTTTAGATCTAGTTTTAAAACAAAAGCCTTCAAGTTTTTCATCTTTATGCTATGTAGGCATTTTTGGGTCGTTCCAATGGCATCATGTATTTGTCTTCCTTTTAGAAACCCCAGTTTCTCTTCCGACAGTGATCGAGAGAGAATGGGTTTTATCCTATTAGCAATAATATTTGCTATAAGTTTACAACACAAGATGCATAATGGTATCGATCTAAAGTCATCAAAGGATGTAGAATTACAGAATTTCGGTATAAGCGCCAGAAAAGTCGAATTTATGCTCTTACCACTTCCCCTCTAATCCTGGAATCCTCAACCACCTCCAACAAATCATCCCCTACCAAATCAAAGAAGTGTAAGAAGAACTCAACCATCCAACCATCTGGTCCTGGACTTTTGTCTTTTGCAAAGAGTTTGAGCACCTCCCATAATTCCTCGCTTGTATAGGGTCTTTCAAGATGCACATTGACCTCATTGACCAATTGTGGGAAAGGGATGGCTGAAAAAACCTGGTCATTTATATTTATTGGTCCCTTCTCATCGAAAAAACTTTGGAAAAATCTAGTTGCCTATGTTTTAAGTGCCTCTTGTCCAAAATGGGCATTCCCTTCTTCATCTCTAACCTCCCAAATGTGTTTGTGATTCCTTCTAAAGTTAGCAAACTGATGGAAGTATTTTGTGTTTTGCTCTCCACTTTTTAACCAAAGTGCTATGCTTCATTGCCTCCAGTGTTCCTCTTCTTCCACTAGTAAATTGTTCCTCTCTTCCTCTAATAGTTTAATATGTCTTTCCTTTGCCCAATTCTTCCTACCTCCAGTAAAACCCTGTAGTGAAGCTTCTATGTATTCCTCCATCTTTTCTAAAATGGACAACTTCCACATCTTTTGTTTCTTTTCCCATAATTTTACTTGGCATTTCAAGAATTTTAATTTCCCAACTAACCTTCGTTGA
Source organism: Picea engelmannii (assembly GCA_009831015.1). Lineage (NCBI taxonomy): Eukaryota > Viridiplantae > Streptophyta > Pinopsida > Pinales > Pinaceae > Picea > Picea engelmannii. The sequence continues at coordinate 1,556,522 of ML782914.1, forward strand.
ATCCTAGTCTCTTGAAGAAATCTTTGATCCTTCCAAACTTTATGAACAATTTGAGCAAAATCAACTTCTCTTAACCACACAAAGTTTAATTTGAAAGGATGTGCTTTAAAATGAACAGTGTTTTCAAGATGTAAAATAATAGGTGCATGATCTGAAAGGAAAGGGTAAGCCACCCATGAATTTTAACTTCCTATACTGATTATGAGGTCTTCAGACATAAAAACTTGATCCAGTCTTTTAGAGATATAATCAACTCCCTTCCTTCCATTTCACCAAGTTGGGACAACTTTATCCGGAAAAATGTCTACTAGCATGTTTTCTTGAAATGGAAATTAAAAAAAATCATCCAAAGAATCTACATGAGAAGAGTTTCCCGAGATCTCTCCAGCATTTAACATAAAGTTGAAATCACCTACTAAAATCAGGTTTTTTTTTATAGCATGCCCCTTTCGGCCACCTTAACCCAAAAGCCTCTTCTGTCAAAACATGACCCATACACATTTATAAATGAAAGCTCCCTTTTACTTTCAAAACAATGTCCTATCAAAAAAATCCCACCATAACTTAAGTAAGGAACTAGATCGAATTTATTTAGATCCCAGGTTGCCAATAATCCCCTCGAATTTCCAACCGAGCTGACAGCACTGGAATACCAAGTTGGTCGTAAAGCATTCATAAAGGATCTAGCCTTCATTTCATCGACGAAAGTTTCTTGCAAAAAGAGAATATCAGGATTTGTCCTATCTAACAATCTACTTAGGGAAGTGGATTTAAGGAGTGGGCCCACCCCTCTGATATTTAAAGAGAGAAAAATCATGGTTTTTCCCTTACAAGGGATTTCATGCCTCTAAGCAACCCAGTTTCTAAGAAATTTGATGTATGCAGAGAAGTTGATGAAGAACTCGCTTCGACTTTTTTACATGCACTCCTGGTTTTAATAGGAGAGAAATCAATTCCCAGCAAGCAAATTCTTTCCCTGAGCGCTCTCCAATTTAATCGACAAAGCTAGCTAGGCCCTTGTGCCCATCTCTTTCTACAACCAATCTCCCTTGATAAGTCAATAATGGAGAAGGAGACAAATAATCTCTGTAGTTTGGAACCAGCGTGTCCATGACATCTCTAAGAGAGATATCTCCTTCCTCCGGTTCCCCATAACCTGGAAGGTTGTTATTCTCCTCCACAGGTTCACCGAAGAGATGAAAATCCCCCAAAGCCTCACTTGTACTTATTAAGTACACTTTGTTTCATGAAACAAAATTAACATTGGTTGATTTCTTACAAAACGAGAGCACTTCATGTAAACTATTATATTTATAATTGTGCATGAAATTTTATTTTATTTTCTACTTTATTTTTTATTTGAACACTTTAGTCACATCATGTTGTCGATATCAAAGCTCGATTCTATTCTAATTTCAATCTTACTTTTTTTTCCTATTTAAATTTTTTATTTGCTATGATATTGAAGGTTGCTTGGTAGAGGGTGAATTTAAAAAAAATAAGTAACGGATTTTTTTAAATAGTTGTGATTTTGGTATCATTCAAACTTAAATTACAAATATGATATTTAAAGGTTCCTTGGTATGGTGTGAATTTAAAAGAAAAAGTAGTGATTTTCTCAAGGGGTGTCGTAGAAGTTTTTTTATTAAAAATAAGTTTTTCAATGGTAAAAATGTTTCAATGCAAAGTTAAATTTAATTGTACATATTTTCAGAAAAAATGCATGTTAACTGAATCATGCAAAGTTAAATTTAATTGTACATATTTTCGAAAAAAATGCATGTTAACTGAATCATTTTGAGCTAAGAATTTAGGAGATTATGGGGATTTTTAGATATTCTTTGTGTCTTACTTATAGCTCTTTTGATTGAATTTTTTTTTAGTTTAAAGTCTATTTTTATATAAAGACAAAGTTTTAAACATATCTTAATTTCACCTTTTAAAACACAAGACAATATTATATGATTTACTGGAGACCGCATTTCATCACACATCCCACCATTTTTTAAACATTTATTACTACGATATGACATAATTGCATCATACTTAACATAGTCTCTTAGTGAAATTTTCCATGGAAACATTTCTTGTTTGGATGACGCAAAATATGACACTAAGGGGTGCATCATTATTTGTGTCGACTATGTGTCATATTGTTCAACGCATACTTTACAGGGCATCATCTTACACATGAAAACGTGACACACAAAAAATGTATAACATCGTGGTTGCATTGTAATGCATCAGATATTATTGTGCAAAACACACAAAGAGTCTCGTTTGCATAGAAAGTGCATATGTTGTGTCATACTAGTGTCATGGTGTGTGTCAATATGGTCATTGATTTTTCATATTGAGTGTCATCGAATTAGTATCATTATGGCATCGAAAAATGAATTTTTTTTTTAGACATTTTGTACAATATTTGTGTCTTATTAATGTCATTCTTTATAACTTGTATGTGATGTTAGTGTTCAATTTGTGTCGATATTATTAGTCCTTGTCGTAGGCATAGAGGGACTATAGTGATCGATAAATTGTTGACATGTTATTAGATTGGGCATTGACCAGAAATATTTTCATATTGTCTATTATTGGAACAAGGAAAGTGAAAACATCGATTTTTATATAATAAAAAGTATCATTTTTGTCAAGATCTGATTGGACAACGGATTGGAGGTCTTATTGTTGCCTTCGTTATTCCCAATGTGAAATATGTTGGCATATCCAAAGTATTTGTTCTTTTTGAATCATATATTTTATCATGCATTGGTCGAAGGTGGATAAATGCTAGCATTAGTTCGAATGTTTCCCTTAGCATTTTGTGCTAGGTAGAATACATTCTCTAGAAAATTACTATGTGTGATTTTTGATTTATTGTTGCGTCCTTCAACAGAACAGACCCGCCACACTGCATATTTTCTTAAATGCTTGCACATGCCTACACCCTTCGACGGTCCTGACAGTCTTAACCGTTTACCTAACAGCTCTGCCAGTCTTAAATGTTTATTGTACAAATGTGTTGCGACACAGTTTCGTTCATGGTCGGCATCGTGTTTGGAGTGGTCGATCCTTGGTCGTTGCTTCGTTCCATGATTCTGGTTCTTGTTTGATTCAACTTCGCAAAGTTGAGGTCCTGCACTTGCAATTCGAGCTCTTCGTGGTTGTTCACTAGTTTGTTGTTCTTCAACTTTGCAAGTTGTTGGACCTGTTGTTGCGGTTTACGGTTTTTGGGCCTGAGCTCTTGTCATCCTTTGTTGATGGGTAAGTTTCCATGTTGTTGTTGTTTTTCAATGGTGGGAGTCCCTGCCTCGAAATTCTGTTACAGACCATCTTTGTCTGTGCTCTTGGTTTATGTTCCTGGAAAGCATGCGTCTTCATATGCGAGTTGTCGTGTCCATAGCTTTTCTGAAAATTGCAATGCAAAGGGCTTTACGAAAAGTAGTTGGGAGTTATCAGAAGAGGGAACCATCAGGCGGAGTGTAGATGCAAGTTATGTTTTTATTCTGTGGGTTAGCAAACTGCGTCTACCTGTTCTCTTTCTACTCAGTAAAGTTATGGTTTTATTTATTTGCGTTCTTTCTCCCATTTGGTTCAGTTTCTAATGTCGATCTGTTTTCTTCTCATCTACTATGGGGACTAGGGGGGATTCAAGTTGAGAAGAAGAAGGTTGAAATATACATATGGGGATTGGTACCCTATTTTTCTTTCCTTTTTTATTTTGATACCTCTTATTCTTTTCCCCTGATTTTCTTTGTTTTCATAGAAACTGAAAGTATGTAGCAAATAGCTTGAAAATGACAGTTGAAGAGATGAAAGAAGTAATAGATGTTGAGTCATATGAAATAGATACATAGTCCATTATACAAGACAACATTGAAGTGGTTTTGCATAGCAATGGGATTTTTAGATTGGATGCATTCTCGTATACTGTTGGGGATTGTCTTTTCGATACATTCCAGGTTCTATTGCATTTCCGCTATTCGTCGACCGAGCTGCGCAATGGATTGATAGATTATTTCTTGACCTGTTTCAAAAATGGCGATGCTGAGGCTTTGCAGTCATATGAGTATGAGCTAGAATCTGATTTTCTTCGGCAGTTGCATGGAATACATGATGTCACTACGTATTTTTCAAGGATGTGGTTGTCTACATCTCCAGTTCTACCTCCACATGAGAGGGGACTTTGGGGAGATATATTTTGTATACGGTGGTTGTCTAACTGGATGAATATATCAGTCGGCATATGGTCATTGACAAGAAAAACAAGATATCTACTATTCAACAAAACTACATCTGACAATCCATATTGCATCTTGTTCCATGATGTCAATGCCCTCAGTGGCCATTATGAACCACTATTGTACAAAAAAATGTCCATATGAAATATAGAAGGTCCTCGTATTTACTTGTTCGTTATTTGCAAAGACCCTTCAATCGCAATGGAAACGGATTTTTCATGGCATAGATTTCCATGGTTTATAGCTGGCAAAAAATGTTGTCTCTAGTTGTGGAGATAGTTTGTTCAATGCAATTTGTTGTTTGGTGGTAGCGGGGTTCGATGTTCAGTCGTTGCGGATTTACACTGTACAGTCCTTTTTCAATGTGATTATAGGCGGTAGACAACAAGATTTTAGGTGCTTGCATCAACACCTTTGCCCATTTCTCGTAGAAAATATGTCGGCAATTGGAAGTTGGCAGGAATACCTTGTGAACATGGCGCTTCCATATGAAAAAGGGAATATGGAGGGTTGCAGATTCTATTTGCAATGGTTGTCTATGATATTCAAGGTGAATATCAAGGTGTGGTCGCCCTTGCCAGATGACAATGTCCGTTCTTGGGTTACTGATTCAAATTACGATCGAACAATTAACATCCTCTCATTGAAAAAAAATACAACACATATCCATTATGAACCTTTGCTTGGACATATTGGTAGTTCATGGTTGACTGTCCATGCCACCCAAGCGGAATCGAATCTTCATAGGCGTGGAATGTTTTTCAGTGAAAATGAAACTCCTCTCGGTTGTGATATGGGAAGACAAGGCTTGAACAAAAAAAACATGCATAAAATTCATGACAGTTGTGATGAGGCCATAGAGGGCTTAAACAAAAAACGTAGAGTAATTTATCACAATTTGAAAAAAAATATTCATCAAATTCGTCCGACTTGTGATAAGGCCATAGAGGCCTTGAACAAAAAACGTAAACTAGTTTCTCAGGAGCTGGGTGAGAGTGAAATTCATCCCAGTTGCCACCATCTCATCCTACCCTTGGGAAATAAACGTAGAGTAAGTTACCACAACTTGAAAAAGGTCATGCGCGAGAGAAAAAATGCATTGCTACACTTCCTTTTAGAGAGAAACTCACATATCACAATGTAAAGAAATTTGTTCGTGCAGAACAAAACATAAACAGGTGTGATCGCATATCCCAGAATGGTCATGCAACTATGCCAGTTCGTGGTCTACAAGAAACACCATACAGTAGTAGCAATGAAAACCAGGAAACAGTTTCTACCCATACTTCCCTGTGAAAGAAAAATGCAAGACAGACCTACATGAAACAAATGAAAGACACTCCTTCCATTGCATGTGCAATTTGTGAACAATTGAATTTTTCAAAAAAAAAAAAGTCTTTCATGCCTGATTTGCAAGCAGAATACCTCCGCTTGACAACGCACAATAAACCATTTTCCAGTGGGAAAGTTTGTCTTCCATGCAAACGATCACTTGAAAATGGAAAACTGCCACAGTTTGCAACCCCTGACCGAATAATATGTAATACACCACTAACAAATGTAAGTGCATTTACAGAACTTGAGGAGAGACGTATGTCTCTGTGAATTGCATTTTCTCAAATCATACCTTGGGGCTATAAATGACCCCAGATGGGCTTAACAAGATCAATTATTAATGTGGATGTTCAGCTAGATGTTGTGCAAAAAGCGTTGCCACAATTCATTAACAATACAATTACAATCACTATGGATCTAAAAAGATGCTTGTGATACAAAAATGCTTATCAGACAGGAAAAGTGCGTGTGCATGTTGTTATGAAAGCATTAAAGGAATTATGTTCTAGAGCCTTGTACAAAGTAGAGAACATTTGTATAAATGGAAAATGGAACAGTGTTCTCGCAGAAGAACATGGCAACTCTGCAGACAGTGTAGAAAATCCTAGTTATTTTGATACAAGTGATGAATTGGAGAATGAAACACCTGTTGAAACATTGGTGCATGGATTCACTAATTCACAGTGCATTCGTGACTTGCAAGACAAAATTGTCGAAATTGCACCTACCGAGGGGCAACGTCCACTTGGAATATTCAAAGACAAATTCGCTAAGGAAATAAACTTTCCAACACTCTTCTATGGAGATCCACGTGGCACTAATGTTACAGAATGATTCAGTTATCCTAAAATAGTCTGATGGGAGCTGCTACATTCAAGCGGTTACTTCTCTTGTCACATAACAAATTTGTTTTTCAAAACAATGCGCATAATAATAGAGAAATTTTTGTCGTGCACGTGGGTCCGAATAAGAAAAGACCAGTTACAAGGAAGAAAGTTATTGGCCAAGGATGTGAAGTACAAAGCAAACCTAGAAAAAATTCTGAAATCTGATATTGGATATATAGATTTCAAAAACATCCGCACCTTTCTTGACTATTTGCAACAAAACAAAAAAAAAAAAATTGCAATGATCCGGCAATTGGGCCCGCCAACATTTTTCGTCACATTTACAAGTGCATAGCATTGTTGGGATCCATTGGTGGATGTCGTGTCTGACCTGCATAGGAATAGGAAACGTAAAAATGAAACCGATACACTAGAAAATAACGACATCGACTACCTCATAAGAAAAGACCCAGTGACATGTACTCGCTACTATAGACATAGAATACATGCTTTGAGACAATTGATATGCCATGATGAAACGTTTTTCGAAAAAATGTCGGACTACTTTTTTGTGACTGAATTCCAGAATAGGGGAAATGAACATGACCACGCATTGTTGTGGATAGAGGGTGCACCCGTCTATGGATTTGATAGCAATTCAGAGATTGAACAATTTGTGGATAGATACATAACATGCAACATAGATCATTTGGATCCAGAACTTGCGAAATTCCATAGACATTGACATACAAGAAGTTGTAGAAAACAAAAAAACTCACATTGCAGATACAACTTCATGTGCTGCCAATGAGAGCTACAAGAATCATAGAGCCAGTTAGTTTAGAGGAAAATTTTGTTGTTGAGAAATCTAAATCCTTGTTCGCATTTCTAGAACAAGGAGGATTTGACGAAATGATGAGCTTTGATGCCTTCTTGACACAGGTAAATCTATCAAAAGATGAGTACATCCAATCCATACAATGTACACTTAGGCAACCAACACTTTTCCTTAAATGAAAACTCTCCCATATTTGGAACAACAGTTTTTCCAAGGACATGCCAGTTATGTGGAAAGAAAATACAGATGTGTAGTACGTGTTGAATGCATATGCTGCAACATCGTATTGTACCTCGTATATGACGAAGATTGACAAATCTATGACAAGTGCATTCAGAAAAATACGCAAAGAACATGAAAGAAGTCATATTGATGCCATACAAATGATACACACACTTGGCAATACATTGCTTAATCTTCAACAAACGTCTGCTCAACAAGTAGTTCACATTTCACTTTCCTTGCCCCTCACTTGTAGTTCAAGAAAATGTGTCTTCATAAACACATATCCACTTGAAAAATGCACATTTGTGCTTAAACCAATGGTTTTGCTGCAACAAGAGCATGAAAATTCAGAGGACGTGGTATGTCCCTCTATTATTGATTATTACGTGCAGCATCCATCTCCTATTAGGCATATCTGCTTAGCATAATTCATATCACATTACAAAAAAAATGGTGCACCCATATCAAAAAGAAAAAAAACCCCTATGATACGGTTTGTCAAATACAATAAACATTGTGACTATGAAAACTATTGTAGAGAAAAATTGTTGTTGTATGTTCCGTTCAATGAAAACAAAGACACATTGATACATAACTTCTCTACATGGGACGTTGTGTATGCTACGTCTGAGAGTATAGTGCACATCAATGAAGCTAGATTTACCTACAATGTTAATCCAACATGGGGTGATCTAGAAATTGCACTTAATGACCTAGAAAACCCTGGAGATCATGATGAGACATTCAGAAACCCAAAAACAACTACAACTCCTTCTGAATCCTATGACTTACAAGTGGATTTGCCTCGTCCTCCAGCGGTTGGAAGTGAAAAATGTATCAATCTTGGTTTTCAGGTTACAAAACATCCTTTCCTAATTGAAAATAATGAATACCATAGAATAAGATGTCTGTTGAATCACAAATATCAAACAATTCTAAAGGACATTTCTCTTAAAAAACGCTTGAACACGAACAGTCATGTGCATGTGTTCCTTACAGGCGGAGCAGGAACAGGCAAGACATTCAAAGCGAAAGAATTGTTCCAAATGCTTATACAAATCTATGATTCAAACAATTCCTCTGATCCTATGAAACCAAAGGGCCTAATAGTTGCATACACAGGAAAAGATGCATACAATATTGGTGGAACAATAGTCCACTCTACATTTTTAATGCCTTTTAACAAGTCACAGTTTCTTCCACTTAGAAAGGAAATTTCAGATACATTATCTAAGCTTTATGAGGAACTCCAACTTGTCTTTATAGATGAAGCATCTTTGATTGGGAGTCAGTTCTTGTATTCCATTGACAGCTGACTAAGAAGCATAAAAAATGTGCAGACAAAATACTTTGGAAACATTGACATGATATTCTGTGGGGATATTTACCAGGCACAACCCATCCGAGATTCTTTGATATTTGAACAACCTACCGTTAACATGGAAACAATCACCCATGAATTCTAGAGAGACAATATTAAATGATTTGAGTTGCATACTATAATGCGCCAGACAGATGAAACATTCATTGTAATTCTGAATACAATGCGCACAAACAGCCAAACATATGATGACCTGACCTATATCAATTTGAGGTGCTTACGACCTGCACCAACAGACCCAACGTTCCCTTACCTGTTCTATAGAAATAAGGATGTTGCAAATCATAACAACCACATGTTGTTGCTCATGCCTAGCGATGATATCATCTTCAATTCGATTGACCTCGAAGAAGACAACCATGGAAATGTGACACGTCATGAACATTCAGTCACTTTTCCTTTGCAGCTTGTCCTCAAATTAGAAATGTTGGTTGAAATATATGCCTGCAACTACGATTCATGGGATGTCTTGGTGAATGGTGCAGATGGAATACTGAAAGGCTATACGAAGACAAAAAAGGTGGATGTCCTTTGGATTAAGTTCCATGAACCGCATATAGGCAAGTGACAATCAAGCAAGTTGTCTTATCTATATAATTCAAACACTGGAAGTGATTGGACACCTATTTTGAGAATATCGAAACTAGTATCGACATCAGCAAAGACAAGTCGACTGAAGATTCGAAAACAATTTCCGATTAAACTTGCATGTGCACGTATAGTCCACGGATCACAAGGACTAACACTTGATAATGTTGCATTTCAGCCTGCTGGAATTTGCATACATGGAATTGTATACACAGCACTGTCATGTGTCAGAAGCATAGACTCCTTGTATTTACTAAGTCCTCTCACAAAAGATAACTTCAAAGTGAAAAAGAAAGTTGATATTGAAATGGAACGACTCAAGACCACCGCAAAATGGCAACTAAATTGTGATTACCAATCCATACAAACAAATTCATCTATATCAATTCTCTCACTTAACACACGCAGCTTAAATGCACACATGGATGATATACTGAATGACTATGATATAATGCAATCTGATATTTTGTGCTTGCAGGAAACACACATGGCATTATGCATGCAGAACAAACAATTCCCAAATCACAATTGCATATCAAGTTACATTACAC
>ML782914.1:1584176-1598031 GCA_009831015.1 Picea engelmannii
AATAAGAGGAGGGTGGAAGAAAAAGAGGAAGAAGGAGAGGAGTGGGAAAGAAAAAAAGGAAGAGGGAAGGAGTGATCTATATTTTATGAGAAGAACGAAATGACTACAGATTATTAACAAGTTCTTAACACAAAATAACAAAGATACAGTAAAATTGGTTTTCTATTCAATAAGGAAATAAGCTGAAACTATAAAATGCAGCGGAAACAAGCTTGTTGGAATGGTAACGGCTTATCTCTGAGAAGAGATGTGACGGTTGCGCTCATTCACAAGAAGATGATTACAATGAGGCTCTGAAGGAATTTTTACAATAAACAGGAATGCCAAAAACCCTAGACATCCAAAAACCTAACCCTAGGAGATGAAGCGCCAAGAGTCATGTGGGCCCCGTCTGGGTAAGTTAGTACATCAACTTCTTGGGGTCATAACTTTTTCATACGATCTTCGTTTTAGGCGTATGATAGACCGTTGGAAAAGTATTTTCGAGGAGATTCATTTTGGGGACTCAATCATGCCTTTAGCTATAATTGAGAATCTCGATCCCGAAAATCCTTCATTTAGGCCCTCAAAATGGCCCCAGAAGTTAAAACTGCTAAAAATAGTAAATTGCCAAAATTATCAGAAAACTGTTTTGAGCCAGTTGGAAAAAGTGGGTGGCCACTGATATCCATTTGGATCAAGGAGGTGGGTGAAGGATAAGAGAAAGATGAAAATCAAGAAGAGGAGCAGGCAGAGGGAAAAGAAGTGGGGGAAGAGAAGGGGGTGGGGTAAAGGAGAAGAAGAAGGAGAAGAAGAAGAATTTGAGAGGGGAAGAAAAAGAAAATTAGAGAGAGAGAGAGAGAGAGAGAGAGAGAGAGTGAGTGAGAGAAGAATATGAAGAAGAAGAACAAAGGAAGAGAAAGGGAGGAGCCTAAATATACTTTTATTTTTTTATTTATATTTTTCTATATCCCATTCAAAATCCAAATCCTATCACCAAAATCCAAATCTCATCTCCTGATTCCAAAACCCAAATCCCATTTTGTTATAAATATGTAATTTTTTTAAAAGAATAGGTGGGAAATGTAAAAAATTACAATAAAATTACCTCTTGTCAACTAATGTTCTCCAAAAATATCCCCACCTTGCTCTTGTTGAATGCCCCCAAAAATCCCTTTCAACTCCAAGAAACGTTTCCCCAAACCATCATGTGAAAATGAAATGAGGGGGACCATTTCTTCACTTAATATTAAAAATGCATAAGAGAGATGATGCAAAACTTTATTTGTCATCATATGTTTTTTTTTTATTGTTCATGTGTCATGCTTTCTTTGATTATCACAATGTAATCATTGAGTGTGCAACAAGTTAGCACTGTAATTGTGTCACACTTGTGGCATTGTTGTCAATGCTAATAGAAATTGCATTATTTTATAGCATCGATCCAGCATCTTGTAGTATCATATTGACACCATCATAATATTAACTTTACCCCACAACTCTACTAAAAAATTGATCATTTTTATTACGTTTATTATAAGCCTCATAGAAACTAATAGGGGAGAATCTCATATTTTTACTATGTTGTCCTAGAGTCATGTCAACATCATGAGTGTTAACTTGAATCCATATCAAGCATTGTTTCCTCATCATGACACATTGTAATAGCATCAACTTAACACTAAAATGATTATTATAATTAAAATATAATAAGTATTATTATAATTATTATAATTGTTATTAAAAATTATATGTGTATAATCATATAAAACCTTATATTAAAAAAATGAAATTTTATTTCAAAAGGCCTTGAACGACACTTGGAAGGTGGCAATGGTGATTTGGTGAGGTGGCAATGACTCCACCTCGGAGGTGGTAGGATGCCTCACCACCCACTTCTTAGTGCATTAGTTGGTGGAGTAGACAAAAGGTGTCGCACTTGGAGGTGACTAGGTGGTAAAGCCTAGGCCTACCACTAAGAGTGATAGTGGAGGTGGTGTAAACATGCATCAAATTATGGATTCATGAAGGGATATTTGGGTGGGGAGAGGAGGGGCAGGCACTATTAGGATCCTAGTGGTAAAGTGCACACAAAAGTGTGGAGGATTTGGTTTGTGCTAGTAGTCCAATAGGAACTATATTGGGGTATTATCTACCTATGAATGGAGGTCTAAGAAACAAATGGAGGGTGTGTGTAAGAGGGAGGGTGTGGCTTTGGTGTATCAAGATGGAGGTATCAAAATGAAGAAAATGAAGTATTTTTAGAAATATATCACTGAGTAGTTCGATGACAACCAATGAGAAATATGAACTAAGGCTACTAACTACTAATTCAACTACCTAGAAACTCTACTAGGCAAGCTACCTAGACCACACCCTCAAAACGGGTTCAAAGGGTTGTGAGAGTTCTAAGTGAGTCATCTAATATTGGAATGGGACAAGTGATATTTCATTGAAAGGTCACAATTTAATATACAACCTATATACTCTAATTTTATATTTGAATATCCATCAACAACAACTTATAAACCATAAACCTTTGCCACCAAACCACTTCCTTGAAACTAGATCTAACTGTGTGAAAGTTCATTCTCAATAATAGGGGATCAAAACTAGGTATATGATATATCATTAGAAAGGTCCTAGACATCCATACATAATCAAGAATCTTGATTTTCTCTCTAGATCTAATTTAGATATAATATTATCAATGAAGTCATAACTATGGAATTTGACACCCTAAGAAACACTCAATTTGTTCCCTTTGTATATTAGTCATTCAAACTAAAAATTAGGAAAATGAGGGATCATTGCAAATCTTGTTCCGAGAAATAAAAGGTATATCCATTGAAATTTTTCAAAATTCAAGAAAATTCCTTTCATATTTTATGCAATATCCAACTCAGGTGGACCTAACCTAGCAACTAATGAAAGGGGTCAACATTGAACTTTTTGCAAAAATGTGTTGACTTTATATGAAATATGACCTAATTATCATGTACATGTAATTTTTCAGATATGGGTTGGTTTTGAAAATAGAAAAAAAGCTAAGGATGGAGTCCCCAATGGACAAAATATTGGAAGTCCAAATTGAATTTGAATACATGTGAACAATATTCGATCGGGTCCTATGAATATAATGGATATCATGAACATGTCTTGAGGGTGATAGTGAGCTAAGGAATATTGACATTCTAAAAATAAATTATCCCTACTAAACTGAAATAGGTGAGTGGTTCCTTACCAATAAGAAACCAAAATCATTGTAACCATCTATGACTCAATCCAAGTGACTAAATACTAATGATTGATACTCTTCTAACCATATTGATTCTTCCAACCATGGTAAGGATTATAAGCCCCATTATACACCCTTATTTTGGGAGTTTATCAAAGTATGTGAGCATATTGTACTAAAATACATTATGATCCAACAGCCCAATGTTATCAATGAAAGTTAGCTCATTCTTGAGACATATTCCCTAAAAAATTCAATGAGGTGTATTAGCCTAAACTTTGAAGAAAAGATATGGGTTTCAAGAAGGATGGAGAAAATTAGGAAGGGTATGATAACGATGGGGAAAAGAGAAAAATCAAGTTCTATATGAAGGAATGTGGTGATATTGGGGATAACAAGGGTGGTGGAGAAAATAAAAAGGGAGGGGGTGATGATGAGAAGTGTGATGGTAAATATAATAAGGTTGAACGTAAGAAAAAGATGTCCTTGTTCCTAGATATTTCATTAAGTATGTTGCTCTTCCTCCTCAACTCTTTAGTGATGAAAACCCAAATGCCTTATTTATAATATAACTCTCATAATACTATTAGTAGATATGTGTTCAGGATCGGATTGAATCCTTGGGGAACTAGAAGGTTATGATTTAAGAATATGAAGGTCTTACCAAGCCCATTAGAATCAAGTAAAATAATAAAGGAATAATCTTTTGCTGAATTTGTTTTTTGTGAAAATTTATTTCCAAATGATGAAAATAAGTATTTACTTGACCAATGTGAGGGTTTATGTAGCATTAATCATTCAGTTCTCCAATGCATTATAAAATGTTGTGAATTTATCAGCATCATATGGATGAAAAAATATCATGTTGTTGGGGACATAGTATCATCCCAATTAATGAGAAAAGAAACATGAAATGAAGTCGAAGTAATTATCCCACTTTCAAAATATTATGTATCTCATATTCAAAATATTAATTGCTTACTACATGAACAATTCTTCAATTATCATGATATGTACCTTTGGAAAAACTTTGAGCAATATTTCAAATAATTGTATATCATAGCATTTAATAATTCCCACTAGCCAAAACAAGGTAGAACAATCCAAACTAATGAAAATTTCATCCAATTTAGATTCAATACCTTCAATATTAACATTAAACTYTTTTAAAGTAATGCATYTACATGCATGTTTAAAAATYAGTGGTACAATTGACTCAATGTAATTTAACATATGTTTCRGGATTTTGTTTTKATACTTTTATGCATTCAAATTCATAAACAACAATTCATGTAGAGAATAATTCACCWTATCTATATACCTWCAGTTAGAATTGTGTTCACCCATGCCAAGTGTTGCAGCTAAATTAGGCAATATATTTATTGCAAATTATATGAATTGTGTCTTCTTTCTTAGGGATCCAATGAACAACATTMAAATATCACATAGATGACTCAACGCAATCATGAAACRTCATTTCAAAAGAAACTAGTTAAATTATTTCTTCTATAATAAGAATACATGAGTTGAATGCATTCACAATTTGTTTTTAAAATGAGTTGAATGCATTCACAATTTGTTTTTAAAATGAGTTGAATGTTGAGTGTTTCCCCTCCCTAGTTTATTTATTTTCTCTCCTCTCCCCCGCCACTTCACACTTACATAATAATTCTTCACATCAAATTTTATTATTCACTTCTTGGTTATCTTATGATTCTTCACATTAATTTTTATAGACCACAATCTTGTCAAAGACTCAGTTGGAACTTCCTAGAAGAATGTTGTTGAAATTTTTGTGTAAATGGGACAATAATTTTGTCAAAAATAAAAATTGTATTACAGAACTTATTATGACATTAATACAGTGCTATATGTCTATGAAAATATTTTGAATCAATGCAACAAGATGAAAAATTGGCTCAATTGGTGCATGATCAATCCAAGCGATCTAATAAAGATGCAATGCAATGCAATAATTATCCCTAGCATGATTTATATTCTACAATATGCAAATTGAAAAAGAAAAAGAAAAAACTTTTCTTGGCTTGGCTTCAACATCCCATATATTCCCTAATCATGATCAACCATAAATATAAAAATTATGTACTGTATAATCCTTACATTTGAACCATCCATTCATTAATTGTAATAAATAAGGTACTACTAGGGGAATAAAAATAAACTACCTATTAAAATAGTACAATGGTGATAAATGAATTTATATTTATATATATATATATATATATATAACAACAAAGCCATTAGATCATGTATCAATTCTCTAGACTTCATTATTGTGGGATTTATTAATTAATTAATTCATACATGCATAACCATGTGGAGAGATGGAAAAAGTAATAGACAAGATCATTGGAATGACAAGAGAGTTGGAACAAAAACCAAAACATCTACCCCTTTATTCTTATATTTTTTTCTCTATTATTATAAAAAGAGTTATTTAGTATAAATCTAGGCTATGTGGTATGTCATAATAATAGGTACTTTGTAGCAACTTGAATGGTGGTTGTTTTTCTTTATAGTGACCTTTTGATTTGTCACGTCGAGTTTTGCATACTACACTCTTGTCAATGATTAGTTGAACTCCCTAGAAGAATGACATCATAAGTGTTTGCAAATGTGACAACAATTTCATAAAAAAAAAATATTGCAGATATTATCATGACATAATAAGATGTTATATGTCTATGAAAAATGCATTGATTCTGACATAATAAAATGTTATATGTTTATGAAAAATGCATTGATTCTGACATAATAAAATGTTATATGTCTATGAAAAATGCATTGATTCTGATGCAAGAACATAATAACATGTTATATGTCTATGAAAAATGCATTGATTTTGACATAATAAAATGTTATATGTCTATGAAAAATGCATTGATTCTGATGCGGGAGCATTTTTGCCTCCAAAATAACCTAGTTTGACTAGACCTAGGGGTTCTTTGAATTATTGTGTTTTCCTATGTTTTATTGGAAATCTAGAAGGATTACATTAGTTGGGTTGAGAATGATCGGAATATAATCAAATATGTTTAGTTAAACAGGTCTAGAGAGAGTTGTGGGATTTAGAAAGATAGTTGAGGATTTTGTGGATCCAAGATATCCTAGAGATTGTAATATTTTAGGAGTATGATTTGGATCTGAAATTGATTGATAGTTCAAAAGCCTTCTTTAATTACGTAAGCTATGTGCAATAGAAGCATGTGTGAGAAGGCATAGACAAAGAGAGGTGCGAGTGTGTAAGAGATCCTAGAGATTGTAATATTTTAGGAGTATGATTTGGTTCTAAAACTGATTGATAGTTCAGATGCATTATTTAATTATGTAAGCTATGTGCAATAGAAGCATGTGTGAAAAGGCATAGACAAAGAGAGGTGTGAGTGTGTAAGAGATCCTAGAGATTGTAATATTTTAGGAGTATGATTTCGATCTGAAACTGATTGATAGTTTAGATCCATTATTTAATTATGTAAGCTATGTGCAATAGAAGCATGTGTGAAAAGACATAGACAAAGAGAGGTGTGAGTGTGTAAGAGATCCTAGAGATTGTAATATTTTAGGAGTATGAATTGGATCTGAAACTGATTGATAGTTCAGATGACTTCTTTAATTATGTAAGCTATGTGCAATAGAAGAATGTGTGAAAAGGCATAGACAAAGAGTGGTGCGAGTGTGTGAGAGATCCTAAAGATTGTAATAGTTTAGGAGTATGATTTGGATCTGAAACTGATTGATAGTGTGAAAAGGCATAGACAAAGAGAGGTGCGAGTCTGTAAGAGATCCTAGAGATTGTAATATTTTAGGAGTATGATTTGGATCTGAAACTGATTGATAGTTTAGATGCCTTCTTTAATTATGTAATCTATGTGCAATAGAAGCATGTGTGAAAAGACATAGACAAAGAGAGGTGCGAGTGTGTAAGAGATCCTAGAGATTATAATATTTTAGGAGTATGATTGGATCTGAAACTGATTGATAGTTCAGATCCCTTCTTTAATTATGTGTAACAACCCTAAGCACTTAATCAATTGTCATGGTTTAAATAATTGTTTAATGTATATTAGTTTAAATAACTAATTAATTAATTGTCATGGTTAAATATTTGTTGAATGTAAACTGGTTTAATTAACTAATTAATTAATTTAATGATTAAATATGTGTTTAATAAAATCTAGTTTAATAAATTATTAATTATTATTTTGTATCGAATGATGGAACCATTAAAGAGAAGGGGATAAGGTGGTTGGCATTGAATGGAGGGATAAGGTGGGTGAGTCTTAATGAAAGGGAGAAGGTAGTGAATGAGAGAAGGGTGAAGGAGGATAAGAGGAGGAAAAAACATTCGAGAGAGAACTTTTGGATTTTTGGGAGAGAGCATTATTTTGAGAGAGGAGAGGATTGTATTGTTGATTTGGGGCTGGAGTAGCTTGTTGGAGGATGGTTCTAGTTTCTTCTTGAGGAACTTGTTGGAGTTGGGTGGACTGACACACGGGGCACCTGTTGCTGCGAGTTTTGGGCTTAGGGGCCAGGAATCCTTATGGAATCCTGGAGCTAGGGAGTCGGAGAGGCTTTGTTCCTAGCTGGCTGGGAGGTTAGTTGGTTTTGGGCAGAGCATCGGGCAGAGTTGGAGAAAAACAGTAGCATCAGTTAGAGGTATGTATTTTCATTAATATGTTGAATTTGTGGTTTATTATCATGTTGTTGAATATGTTGAATTTGCGGTTTATTATCATGTTGTTGAATATGTTGAATATGTTGTTTATTATCATGCTATTGAATATGTTGAATATGTCGTTTATTATGATGTTGCTCATAAATTTTAATTATGTTGAATAATGAATGGTTAAAAGTTAGGATAGCATTTCTCTGTTTTAACTTATGTTTTATAAGGCTCTGTTGGAAGAGACCTTACACATGGTATCAGAGCCCTAGTTTAAGCGCTGGAGCCAAGGGCCTACCTACCCACCCATCCTCTTAACTCTTGACTGAAAGCTATGTTTTGTGTCAATCAAACAACCCTGAAAACAACCCTGAAACCCTCTAAAAATTTAAAACTTGTTGACCTGTACAAGTGAAGTCCTTCACCTGTACAAGTGAAGTCCTTCACCTGTACAAGTGAAGTCCTTCACCTGTACAAGTACAATCCTTGAAAGGAGTTATGTAAACAGAAAATATATAAATACTTTGTATATGAAAATATATAGGAATGTAAATATAAATTTGGGCCCGAGGGCCAAGCTCCCAGCTCCAGCTCCACCTGACCTACAAGCCAAACCCACTAATATTTATTATATACAGATTTATATATATATATATATATATATATATATATATGTACATAACCATATATGAATCAATATATATATATAATATAATATGATAAGCAAGTAAAAGTGAAGGTGGTGTGTGTTGAGTGTGCTATCCTAATCCCTTTTAATCCCAACTTATTACCTATCTGCCAAAGTCTACTAATCCACATGTCGAACACAAACTAATACATAAGTCTCCAAAGACAAGCGCATATGCCCAACACAAGTGGGCAGCCTTAGGCATATAATAACTATAACTATAACTATATGTATAAAAAAAAGGTGGTAATAGTAAATAAATAACTAAAAATAGAATAAAATTAAATTTTAAAAAATGAAAAATATTGGGCATTTAGCCCAATCTCCAAGTTTTCAAACTCATCATCAAACTCCCCGATCCAAGCTCAATATACAAGTCATTTACCAAAGAAACAACATACAAACTAGTGCCCATGAGCCAGCGCCAGATACAAGCCAACACAATGCAACAATAAGTCACATCTCAAGTCAGCGCTCTAGACCAAGTGCCAAGTCGAGGAAAGAGCCCAAAAGGGGCATCATATGTGCACTATAAAATAACAATAAAAATAAAATAAAGTAGATAGAAAAGAAAAAATAAATAAATAAATAAAGAGTAAATAAAAAGCATTGCATTTTTCGGAAGCCAAGCACCTGCAACACACACGAAATCCAAACACCTGCAACCACACGAAAGCCAAGCACCTACACAAGGTGCCAATGAGTAATGGATTGTATAGAGTGCTCTACGCATAACACAAATAGCACCAAAGCCCAAGACTACGCACCAAGCCAACAAGGAGAGAAATAAAAGTGCACAATGCATTTAAAATAATAGCGCCAAGCCCGTAGCCCCTTGCACAGGTTTCGAGTCACCATACACAATGAAAAAGCACCATGGAGAGAGAGCCCATGAGGGCGTTGCTACCTAGACCGAAACCAAGCGCCAAAGGAGGATCCCGTGAGAGTAGAGATGCAGTACACAGCCCAGTGCACACACGCCAAGCTCCATTGCATACTCGCAGGCCTTTACCAAGCCAGGGAGGGAGCCCACGGGCCTTTACACAAGCAGCACAACACAAGTCAGATCCTAGCACCCAAGTGCCAATCCACCTTAATGAGGAACCCACAAGGAACACCTTGTTATTTGTTGAGTGCACCAGGGATAGCATAACAACACATAGGCCCAGCCCGAAAAAAAAAAAAAATGGGTGTAGGCTCATGGGTTTTGAACCCGCGACCCATAGCCACACAACTCACCACAAATATCAGCGCACAAGTGTGGATTATACCATGCAATCCCATGGAGAGAAACTTCCTGCACAACGCATCAGCGCACAAGTATGGATTATACCATGCAAGCCCACGGAAAGAGACTTCTTGCACAACGCATCAGCGCACAAGTATGGATTATACCATGCAAGCCTACGACGGAGCATAAAGCACACAGCTCGTAAAACATAAGTTAAAATAGAGCCCACTACGGAGTATAAAGCGCACCCGGGAGCTACATCCAAATAGAAAAGAAAACCCTACCCAATCAGGTTATGTCGGTTCTGCAGTTAAGAAAAAAAAAACCAATAATCTGTCTATTGCGAACAAATGAATATTCAAAAGATAACCTACAAGAAATAAGAACAGTATGTCGAGCACCCATATCTTGTGAATTCTGCACTAACAAAAAAAAAGAGCCAATGCCATGGAAACTCGTACCGAGCACCAAGCCACTAGGAAGAAGCCACAGAGGAGCAGAGGGAATGCGCCACTGTACATGATGTGCCCTCCAGACCTTGAAACTGTGGACACCGGGGTCGGTCGAGCAGGCAGATGGCCATGGTCGCCAGCCTCATCCTTCACCTTGAGCGTTTAAAAAAAAATGAAATGTAAAGGGGAGAGAGGGTAGGGTTTGAAGAGATAAAGAGGAGGAGATTAGGGTTAAGGGATGAGCATCGGGGGGGAGGGGTCACGTGGGCCTCATGCGAGGACCCACTTCCCGACTTTAAATATTTTTTTTTATTTTTAATTATTATTTTATTTTATTTTATTTATTATTATTTTAATTACTTTAATTGTATTTTAAATGATTAATTTTAATTTTAATTCTTAATTTTAAATAATTAAATTAAATTTTTTATTTTATTTAAAGCATTAATAATAGTAATTAATTAGTCATTCAAAAATTAATTAACTAGTGATTTGAATGATTAATTAATTAAATGTGTAATTAACATTAACATATTTAATAATTAACATAACATTACAATACTAATAAAATTTATTTTTGGATTGGATTAATTTTTTGTTGGAGCGGACAAGTTTTGAACCAACGACCTATCCACTGAGTATAGAGCTTTCACCAAAGACCATACACCATTATGCCATGATAGTAATGATAGGTTAAATGTCTTGATCACATGCGAGAGAGTCAGTACTTTCATTAGGCAAAAACATCGAGCTTAGAGGCTTTCGACCCTGACCTAGCCACTTCCCCTAAAGAGAGTAATGTTTGTTTACAGACAAGTAAAAAAAACTTATTCCTAACCTTGTTTTAAATTTTAGTTGTGCAAATGTGAACTGCCCTAGACTCTCCCTAACAAACTCTTGGTTGATGCAGATTTGATTATACAGGATGGTTAAAACTCGAGGAAATCGAGGCAGAGGGGCATTGTCGCAGGGACCGCCAAGGGTTGAATTAGCCCTCATTCTGCGCTTTTTGGAGGCCATAAATGAGACTTTAAAGGGGCGTCATCCAGCAGGGATCAAAGTGGATCCCCCACCATCTAGAATGGGTAATCCAGAATCATCAAGGGATTCAGGGGGAGGGCCTCCACCCAAAGACATCAGTAGAGAACTACAAAAGATCAAACTTCCAAAGTTTTCTGGGGGTCGTGCCAGTGAACGTGCAGAGGCATGGTTGGAAGGCATGACAAGGTGTTTCTCCTTAAGAGACTATGCATCCACATCAAAGGCGAAGATAACAATTTTTCAGTTGAGGGACAGTGCCTTGAACTGGTGGGGCAACCTGGAGAAGCAGTTGCACCTTACCCCAGATATTGTCTCTTGGGAACTTTTTGAGGAGAGGTTCCGAAGGAAATATCTACCATCTTACTATGAGGAATAGTAGGTGGGAGCATTTCATGCTCTAGTACAGGGAAACAGGACTATGGAAGAGTACGAGATCAGGTTCATGGAATTGGTAAAATATGTTCCGTACATGGATAATGATCAACGACGGGCAGAACACTTTGTCTATGGGTTAAACCTTAAGATAAGGGCCATGGTACGGATGTGGAAACGTCTTCAGTAGTGGAAGCAGTAGAAAATGCACATTATGCTGAGGAACACATGAACTTAAATGGAGGTATGAGGTCAACCATTCTGCATCATCCTGGATTTGTGGGGAAGGCCCCTAGAACCTTCTTCAGGGAAGGGAGCTCCAAGCCACCTCCATATGGTAATAGAGTCACACCAAGGATAGTCACCACAGGTATTTCAATGGTAGCGAGTGCAGCATCTCGTTCATCACCAACGATGCAAGTAGGTCCACTACCATCTTCGGGAGAAGCTGGTAAGGGAAGGAGTTCCAAGGGAAGGAACTCATTTCAAAGACCATCACAGAGCAGTACGCAAGTTCAATCTCATGTTACATGTTGGGGATGTGGAGGACGCCATTACCAATGTGACTACCCAGAGTTGTAAGAAGGATTTGTGCATAGAGAAAGAAAGGCCCCGATGGGAAGAGAAAGTAGCAACCACCATATTTATGCAGCAGTTAACAATCGCCAGGCAGAACATCAATCCATGGTGGTGGAATCGTCAGGTACACTAAATCATATCAATGTTAATATTTTATTTGATTCTGGTGCTACAGATAGTTTCATTTCACCATCTGCATTAGAAAGGAGTGGGTTGGCAGCCTACGAGCATGACGACTTTAAACAAGTCGAGATGGCTTCGGGGGAAAAACAAGTGGTAGGACCTAGTGTGGATAATTATCTAGTAGACCTGGGAGTGTGTACTACTAGGTTGAAGGTATACGTCACTACTCTCGGGACGTATGACCTAATCATTGGAATGGATTGGTTAGAAGAACATTGAGCTATGGTAGACTATTTCTTAAAAAGGGTGTTTTGTGTTGACGATGAAGGAAGGCCAGTAGAGATCCACGGTGTATGAAGAAAGGAGTCTCTACGCTTTATCTCAACTATGAAAGTTAAGCGGTGCATGAGGCAAGGGTGTCGACTGTATGTAGTGGAAGCAGTGAGTGAAAGAAAAGGACCCTCCTTGGATCCGTACCCAATATTGTCAGAGTTTAAAGATGTTTTTCCAAATGAGTTACCAGGGTTACCTTCTGAGAGGGAGCTTGATTTTACTATTGAGCTAAAACCTGGTGCAGAACCAATTTCCAAGACTCTGTATCGGATGACAGTGCCAGAACTTTGTGAGTTACAGATGCAGTTGAAAGAGCTACTCGACTTAGGGCTAATAAGGCCCAGTGTCTCACCTTGGGGTCCACCAGTAATTTTTTTGAAGAAGAAGGATGGTTCCTTATGACTGTGTATAGATTACAGGGACTTGAATTGTGCTACAGTGAAAAATAGGTACCCAATGCCATGAATAGATGATCTCTTCGATCAAATGAAAGGAGTAGCAGTATTCTCAAAAATTGATTTGCGATCAGGGTATCACCAGTTAAGGATTAAGGAAGGCGATATTCTTAAAAATTCCTTCCGAAATCGGTTTGGGCATTACGAGTTCGTTGTAGTACCTTTCGGATTGACCAACGCACCAGCAATATTCATGAGCCTCATGAATGGTGTATTTCGAAAGTACTTAGACTGCTTTGTACAAGTAGTTTTATATGATATCTTCATCTATTCCAAGAACGAAAGAGAGCATGAGGAACACTTGTGATCCAAGTGGATATCAACAGCCACCCACCTTTTCCGACTGGCTCAAAACTGTTTTCTGGCAATTTTGGCAATTTACTATTTTTANAGGTTTTAACTTCCGGGGCCATTTTGAGGGCCTAAATGAAGGTTTTTCGAGATTCAGGTTCTCAATGATACCCAAAGGCATAATTGAGCCCCCAAAATGAATCTCCTCAATGATACCTTTCCAACAAGCTATCACACGCCTAAAACAGAGATCGTATGCAAAAGTTACGACCCCGGGAAGTTGATGTACTCACTTACCCAAACGGGGCCCACATGAATTTTGGCGCTTCATCTCCTAGGGTTAGGTTTTTGGATGTCTAGGACTTTTTGCATTCTCGTTTATTGTAAAA
>ML782914.1:1611969-1628410 GCA_009831015.1 Picea engelmannii
ATTTGGATCTGAAACTGATTGATAGTTCAGATGCCTTCTTTAATTATGTAAGCTATGTGCAATAGAAGCGTGTGTGAAAAGGCATAGACAAAGAGACGTGCGAGTGTGTAAGAGATGCTAGAGATTGTAATATTTTAGGAGTATGATTTGGATCTGAAACTGATTGATAGTTCAGATGCCTTCTTTAATTATGTAAGCTATGTGTAATAGAAGCATGTGTGAAAAGGCATAGACAAAGAGAGGTGCGAGTGTCTAAGAGATGCTAGAGATTGTAATATTTTAGGAGTATTATTTGGAACTTAAACTGATTGATAGTTCAGATGCTTTCTTTAATTATGTAAGCTATGTGCAATAGAAGCATGTGTGAAAAGGCATAGACAAAGAGAGGTGCGAGTGTGTAAGAGATGCTAGAGATTGTAATATTTTAAGAGTATGATTTGGATCTGAAACTGCTTGATAGTTCAGATGCCTTCTTTAATTATGTAAGCTATGTGCAATAGAAGCATGTGTGAAAAGGCATAGACAAGGAGAGGTGCGAGCGTGTAAGAGATTCAAGAGATTGTAATATTTTAGGAGTATGATTTGGATCTCAAACTAATTTATAGTTCGGATGCCTTCTTTAATTATGTAAGCTATGTGCAATAGAAGCATGTGTGAAAAGGCATAGACAAAGAGAGGTGCGAGCGTGTAAGAGATCCTAGAGATTGTAATATTTTAGGAGTATGATTTGGATCTGAAACTGATTGATAGTTCGGATGCCTTCTTTAATTATGTAAGCTATGTGCAATAGAAGCATGTATGAAAAGGCATAGACAAAGGGAGGTGTGAGCGTGAAAGAGATCCTAGAGATTGTAATATTTTAGGAGTATGATTTGGATCTGAAACTGATTGACAATTCGGATGCCTTCTTTAATTAGCTATGTGCAATCGAAGCATGTGTGAAAAGGCATAGACAAAGAGAGGTGCGAGCGTGTAAGAGATCCTAGAGATTGTAATATTTTAGGAGTATGATTTGGATCTAAAACTGATTGATAGTTCATATGCCTTCTTTAATTATGTAAGCTATGCACAATAGAAGCATGTGTGAAAAGGCATAGACAAAGAGAGGTGCAAGCGTGTAAGAGATCCTAGAGATTGTACTATTTTAGGAGTATGATTTGGATCTGAAACTGATTGATAGTTCGGATGCCTTCTTTAATTATGTAAGCTATGTGCAATAGAATCATGTGTGAAAAGGCATAGACAAAGAGAGGTGCGAGCATGTAAGAGATCCTACAGATTGTACTATTTTAGGAGTATGATTTGGATCTGAAACTGATTGATAGTTCGGATGCCTTCTTTAATTATGTAAGATATGTGCAATAGAAGCATGTGTGAAAAGGCATAGACAAAGAGAGGTGCGAGCGTGTAGGAGAGCCTAGAGATTGTACTATTTTAGGAGTATGATTTGGATCTAAAACTGATTGATAGTTCGGATGCCTTCTTTAATTATGTAAGCTATGTGCAATAGAAGCATGTGTGAAAAGGCATAGACAAAGAGAGGTGCGAGCGTGTAGGAGATCCTAGAGATTGTACTATTTTAGGAGTATGATTTGGATCTGAAACTGATTGATAGTTTGGATGCCTTCTTTAATTATGTAAGCCATGTGCAATAGAAGCATGTGTGAAAAGTCATAGACAAAGAGAGATGCGAGCATGTAGGAGATCCTAGAGATTGTACTATTTTAGGAGTATGATTTGAATCTGAAACTGATTGATAGTTCGGATGCCTTCTTTAATTATGTAAGCCATGTGCAATAGAAGCATGTGTGAAAAAGCGTGTAGGAGATCCTAGAGATTGTACTATTTTAGGAGTATGATTTGGATCTAAAACTGATTGATAGTTCGGATGCCTTCTTTAATTATGTAAGTTATGTGCAATAGAAGCATGTGTGAAAAGGCATAGACAAAGAGAGGTGCGAGCGTGTAGGAGATCCTAGAGATTGCACTATTTTAGGAGTATGATTTGGATCTGAAACTGATTGATAGTTCGGATGCCTTCTTTAATTATGTAAGCTATGTGCAATAGAAGCATGTGTGAAAAGGCATAGACAAAGAGAGGTGTGAGCATGTAGGAGATCCTAGAGATTGTACTATTTTAGGAGTATGATTTGGATCTGAAACTGATTGATAGTTCGGATGCCTTCTTTAATTATGTAAGCTATGTGCAATAGAAGCATGTGTGAAAAGGCATAGACAAAGAGAGGTGTGAGCGTGTAGGAGATCCTAGAGATTKTAATATTTTAGGAGTATGATTTGGATCTGAAACCGATTGATAGTTCAGATGCCTTCTTTAATTATGTAAGCTATGCGCAATAGAAGCATGTGTGAAAAGGCATAGACAAAGACAAGTGCGAGCGTGTAGGAGATCCTAGAGATTGTACTATTTTAGGAGTATGATTTGGATATGAAACTGAATGATAGTTCAGATGCCTTCTTTAATTATGTAAGCTATGTGCAATAGAAGCATGTGTGAAAAGGCATAGACAAAGAGAGGTGCGAGCGTGTAGGAGATCCTAGAGATTGTACTATTTTAGGAGTATGATTTGGATCTGAAAGTGATTGATAGTTTGGATGCCTTCTTTAATTATGTAAGCTATGTGCAATAGAAGAATGTGTGAAAAGGCATAGACAAAGAGAGGTGTGAGCGTGTAGGAGATCCTAAAGATTGTAATATTTTAGGAGTATGATTTGGATCTGAAACCGATTGATAGTTCAGATGCCTTCTTTAATTATGTAAGCTATGTGCAATAGAAGCATGTGTGAAAAGGCATAGGCAAAGAGAGGTGTGAGCATGTAAGAGATCCTAGAGATTGTAATATTTTAGGAGTATGATTTGGATCTGAAACCGATTGATAGTTTAGATGCCTTCTTTAATTATGTAAGCTATGTTCAATAGAAGCATGTGTGAAAAGGCATAGACAAAGAGAGGTGCAAGCGTGTAAGAGATCCTAGAGATTGTAATATTTTAGGAGTATGATTTGGATTTGAAACCAACTGATAGTTCAGATGCCTTCTTTAATTATGTAAGCTATGTGCAATAGAAGCATGTGTGAAAAGGCATAGACAAAGAGAGGTGCGAGCGTGTAAGAGATCCTAAAGATTGTAATATTTTAGGAGTATTATTTGGATCTAAAACTGATTGATAGTTTAGATGCCTTCTTTAATTATGTAAGCTATGTGCAATAGAAGCATGTGTGAAAAGGCATAGACAAGAGAGGTGCGAGCATGTAGGAGATCCTAGAGATTGTAATATTTTAGGAGTATGATTTGGATCTGAAACCAATTGATAGTTCAAATGCCTTCTTTAATTATGTAATCTATGTGCTATAGAAGTATGTTTGAAAAAGCATAGACAAAGAGAGGTGCGAGCGTGTAAGAGATCCTAGAGATTGTAATATTTTAGGAGTATGATTTGGATCTGAAACCAATTGATAGTTCAAATGCCTTCTTTAATTATGTAAGCTATGTGCAATAGTAGCATGTTTGAAAAATCATAGACAAAGAGAGGTGCGAGCTAAACATGATTTTCATAACATGACTCTTCACATTAGGTTATGTAAACAATGATTTTCAAAACAAGTAAAAATGTGTTTCATAAACAAACAAAGAAAACTGAAACTAGACAAAACTTAGCTGCCCCAGTTTTAGAGTATGATTTAATTGAAGATCTGAAATAAATTAAGGGCAAATATTTTTGTTTTTGAACTGCTGAAGTTTCCTCTTATTTTGCAGAAAATGCTTCAAAGCATCACTGAAAACAGTAAAAAGAACGATCTTAGCATCAAAAAATCAACAGAAATTGACTCAAATGCAGCTAAAAATGTCCCAACTAAAAATACATCTGAACATCAAGACAAAAGGGACTTAGCAGAAAAAACTGTAGCAAACCTAGATAAAACTATTTCAGGGACAACAATAAAAAAATCAACAGAATTTTGTTGTCTCCATATGGAAAAGTGTCCACCTTTTTTATTAACCTTTGAATTTTTTAATAGGAATGTACATAATTGTATGGTTGACTCTGGTGCATCATCAAATGTGATGCCTCTATCTGTATGCCAGAAAATTAATGCAAAAGTAAAACCTTATGATCTTAAAATCATTCAGCTAGATCGAACCAATGTTAAAGTAATCGGTGAGATTAAGAATGTGTTGATTAGATTGTCATCCAATCCTAAAGTTCATCAAATAATTGACATTATCGTTGTTGATATTACTGAATTTTATGGTTTGTTTTTAAGCAGAGATTGGTCAGAACAGTTGCACGACTATTTTTCTATAGACTGGTCTCACTTGTGGCTGCCTGAAAATGGACATCCCAAAAAAATCATAATAAACAGAGAACATTATCTTAAGCATACTGTGACAGATTTGAAAGATCTAAATGAGCCTTTCGTTGCATCCGCAAATTCATTTGAAACACGGGGAATGAATACCATTTTTGGTAATTACATGACTAAAATTTTCTCTATCACTGATTCAGAACAATGGTATGAAATTATAGCCTATACTTAGACACCAACTTTGCCGAATACGCCAAGTACTACTAATGACACGCAAATCTGGTCCCTATATTTTGACGGATCCAAATCTCGAGAAGGAGCAAGTGTTGGTTGTGTACTCATCGACCGTATAGGTAATAAAAATTTTATTGCTTGTCGGTTGGAGTTTGAATGTACCAACAACACAGTCGAGATGAAGCGCTTCTGCGAGGACTTAGGAAAGCACTGGACATGGATGTGCAAAATTTGATAGTGTTCGGTGATTCAGAAATCATGTTCAAACAGGTAATAAACGGCAGACATTGTTTGTCACCGCATATGAAGAGTTACCAAACTGAGGTATGGAGTTTAATGCATAAATTTCTATCATTCAATATAAATTTCATTCCTAGGATGAGTAATTTAGAAGTTGATTTACTAGCCAATGTTGCTTCTAAATTGTTTCCCGCTTAAGGTCTTTCTCCTAATTCGTTTTCGATCGAATTGTTGTTCAGACCATTGATTCCGGATAACATCACAAATTGGAAAGTATTCGATGATGACCAACATATCATCAACTTTATGAATATGGAAGACACCTTCCATGATGTAGTCATTGATGAAGGCACTCATGACGATAATCCCTGAAACTTCTCGGTAATATCTGATCCTCAATCTCTTGAATCAACATCCGATATGGTAAACTCTATCCCTAGATCTGTTGTGAGACTAGAGAAATTTTATGACTTGCATGACAAGTTTAGAGGGGTAGTTAATTGAAAAACTAACAGATCCTCTTTGATCTATGAAACTGTTAATTTAGAAAAAGAGATAATCCTCAAAATATTAATCTGGGAAAGGGATGTTCCGAGCAAGAAAGATCCGCTTTCATAAAATTATTTAAATAATTTAAAGATGTATTTTCTTGGAGGTACGATGACCTAAAAACCTTCAATCCAAACATCATGCAACATGTAATCCCTATGAAGTCCCAGACTCAACCTTTTCAACAAAAATTGAGGAAAATACATCCTAAATTGGAACCTACTGTTAAAAAGGAACTAAACAAATTACTACCTGCAAAAATAATTTTCCTGGTTAGGCACACTCAATGGGTGTCTACTTTAGTCCTTGTAAGAAAGCAAAGTGGTGAAATTAGACTTTGTGTCGATTTTCGAAACCTAAACCGAGTGTCTGATAAAGACAACTACCATGTTCCTCCAATGGAACAAATTCTACAACATGTCTCTGGTTCCGAAAGTTTATCGTTGCTAGATGATTTTTCAGGATACAACCAGGTCCTTATGTCTCCTTCAGACCAACTTAAAACCACATGTTGTAACCCATGGGACACTTACGCCTACAGAAAAATGTCTTTTGGACTGATAAATGTCAATGCCACTTTCCAAAGAGCAATGGATATTGTTTTCTATGGCCTCATTAACCAGTCAATTGTGGTCTATCTGGATGATGTCACTGTCTTTTCTAAAAACAAGAAAGATCACTTTTCTCACCTTAGAGCTATCTTAGAACGATGTCACAAGTTCGGCATATCTCTCAACCCTAAGAAATCAGTCTTTGCAGTAGATAAGGGAAAAATGCTTGGGTTCATAGTATCTAAGGATGGAATGATTATTGAACCCGAAAGAACCCAAGCCATTGCTAAACTTCCCCCTCCTTCTTCCAAAAAGGTCATGCAATCCTTTTTGGGTAAGATTAATTTTGTCAAAAGATTTGTCCCGAGCTTCTCAGAAATGGTTAGACCGCTACAAAATCTAATTAAAAAATATGTTTTTACCGATGGGGAGCTCAAGAAATTCAGGCTTTCGATTTAATTAGAAAAGCAATAATGGAAGCCCCTTCCCTGATGAGTCCCGATTTTTCTCAGGATTTCACTCTTTACACTTTTGCATCTGACAGATCCTATGTTGTTTTTCTTACACAGAAAAATGCTAAAAGTAATGAGATACCCATTGCCTTCATGATTTTTTCTTTTAAAGAAGCATAACTTAATTACCTAGCAGTAGATCGGCAGGCATATGTTGTTTTTAAAGAAGTGAAACACTTCCGGTCTTCCCTGTTAAAATCCAGAACCAAAGTTGTTGTTCCTTACCTCATTGTAAGAAACTTGTTAGTACAAAAAGAGTTGGGTGAGAAAAGGGAAAATTAGATCACATCACTACAGGAATATGACCTTGAAATAACTCATGCAAAAATTGTTGGAGTTCAAGGCCTGTGTAAACTAGTGGTTGATTCAGTTGAAAAATTAGAAAGTCAAATAAACACATCAACTGCAAATCATCATAACGAAAAACAGATCAGTTGTGCACAAGTTACTCCCAATTCTTGGTATGAGAACATTAGATTTTTTTAAACGCATGGATCTGCTCCCCGCAATCTTGATCCTAAAAACAGAAGAGAACTTAGGCATAAATATGCATCTTTCTAGTTAATCAATGATATATTATTTCGAAAGAACTTTGATGGTGTTTTTTTGCGTTGTTTAGAAAAGGAGGAGTCTGAAAAAGTGTTGTCTGAACTTCATGCCAGTGATGTCGGTGGTCACTTTGGTGGGATCCACTAGCAAATGAGATAAGTTGAACAACCCAAGATGTATGAAGTTCCTTCCCCTCTCTCCGTCAAAAGTATATTCATTCGATCAATTGGAATGAAAACATATTCTTTTACTTGATCGACTTCAATTGGTTCAAATGATACCACTGAAATAGGTTATGCTTCTTGTTTTTCTCTGTAATATGCCAGGTCTTTAACGGGTGGAACAACGGGATAGCCAATTATAGTACTCTCTAAGGCAGTATCTAAGGACCCCGCTGAGGCTCGACCCCACAAAGTGCTAAGGGATGGATACTATTGGCCTACCTTATTTAAATATTCCCATACGATGTCTCACAAATGTGTAATCTGCCAAAAGGTTGCAGGACCGGTGACAAAGGCAGTTTTTTATTTGCAACCTATTACTGTAGACACACCTTTTCAAAAATGGGCCCTATACATTATAAGACCAATCAATCCCCCTTCTTCGCAGCAACACAAGTACATCCTCACAGCAACAGACTATTTTACAAGATAGTATGAAGCTTTTCCTTTAAAAGTGGTCAACACCAATCATGTAGTGTCTTTTCTGAACTCCCGCATCATTACTCGATTCGAAATTCCTGAATGTCTAGTTTTTTATAATGCCTCTTATTTTTCGTCCCTTGATATGAATGTTTTCGCTCTGAAAAACGAGATTAAACTGAAGCATTATGCCAGCTACTACCCTCAAGGGAATGATCTAGCAGAATCGACAAATAAGAATTTAATCAAGATTATTAAAAGGACAGTTTCAAAAAACCACAAGAATTGACACAATGCACTGTATAATGCACTTTGCGCTGATAGGGTAACTCCAAAATCTTTCGTTGGTAATTCCTCTTTCTTCCTCGTCTACGGAAGAGAAGCCATCCTCCCCCCACATGTCTTACTCCCTTCTCTGCAATTATCGTAGAAAGTTCAAGAAGAAGAGTGTCCTCCTCTAGAAAACCGGATAAATGCTTTATTAAAACTAGAAGAGGTGAGAACATAAGCTAAACATAAATTGGACCAGCACCAGCAAATTGTGAAGAGTTGGTTTGATGCAAATTCATCTTCTGATAGGAATTTTGATGTTGGGGATTTAGTTCTGAAGTGGGATAAAGGCCACGAGGGTAAGGGGGGAATACCAAGTTCCAAAACCTGTGGCTGGGACCATTTGTAATTTTTGAAAAAATGGGTCATAGCTCTTTCCATCTGCATAATTTGGAGGGACATCCAGACACTTTCCCAGTGAATGCTGAGGCTCTCAAGAGGTATTTCGCTTGATGATTTATGATCCACCCTCTTGTAAACATGTTTAAATTTCTTTTCTATTTTTTAATTTTGGTTCTTTTCATTTTGCTTGATTTTGATTTGTTTTCTAAAAATGATTATGTCTGAATCATCATTATTTGTTGAAGGGAATCTAAATTTTTTTCATTAGTATTAGTTGATAACTTTTCAAGCACCTGAGCAGTGAATGCTAAACTCAAATCAACAAGAAGTAATTTCTTGTTCAATCAACATTCCTGGTTTCTCATTAAAATCACAGGAAGATGTGATTATCCTTAATAAACTTCTAACGCCGCCCCTATTTTAATGAGAACAACTCAATGTGATTCCCCATCTCGAAGAGGATTTCTTAACAGAAATCTAACTGTCCAAATCATGATAAAAGTCATCAAAAAAGAAAAATAATTTGTAAATTATTAAACCTCTCATCACCAAACTGTGAGATTTTCAGTATCACCCCGCTCTCTTGAACATCATGAAGTTATGGAAATTATAAACAAATTCTAGAGAGTTGGAAGAACTGTAATGTGTGGGAAGTGTCTATAAACTCGTCGAGACATTGAGCAGGTCTGCTGGCAATGGGTAAATGCACTCATGATACCAAGGCAACTTCGTTAGGGTACTGAACGGGCCCGCTGGCAGCGAAGCAATGTCAGGTTTAAGAAGATCCTCATGTATGTCTTTCGATTTGATCAAGTATGACGATGTTTTTTATCATGAATGGACGACTCTTGGACATGATAGAGGTACTAGAGTGGGTTAAATGACATCATTGTCGAGGCTATGGATGCCTACTGGCAGCAGTGGCCCTGTCAACGGTATCGAAGTCATCTATATAAACATCGCTACACCTGTAATCTAAATAAGATACCAAATTACATTTTCGAACAGAAATACATCCAATGATAAAACTACGTTATTTTCTAAGTTATGATTGGAATGCTTGATATGTCATTAACTGTTTATAAAAAAATATTTCATCTGTGCGACTGACATAAATTTTTTGGTAATGTAGAGATAACTGCTTCGCCCAACATGTCACCATTGTTGGTAGCCACCAATTCTGTCGAATCTTTATCACAAGTAAAAATCATCACAAAGAGATAAAATCTTTATGTCGTTGCATCATCCTTGCATTTATAAACGTTTCTATATTTTGGCTTCAAGGCGATTTATTGGGGTAACTTATTTTATGAGTTCTTCATTTAGATTTCGTTTATTTTGTTTAAAATTTATGACTGCAAGCATTAAATTTAAACAAAATCTTGGCTTGGATAATCATTCTATAGTTTTTGGTTTTCTTCTATTCTTTTACCCAAGAGATTACACTTTGAGGGAACCTATATCTTACTAAATTGAAGTTTTATAAGCTCATTGATTAATTGACTGTCACATTCTTTTATGTATTATGAGATTTACTATGGTTGATTGTATGGTTTGATTTTTCATCCATAATTGCGTTGCAACCTTAGGTTAACAATCGATACATGCTCTTTGGTATATCAGTCATATCGCCTTCATGTCACTTGGTATAGGTCTGATGTACCCGCGACTACACCTCACCCTATTCCCTGTACATTAATGACCCCCATTCATTGTTTGAATTGGCATTCGATGGTGGTTGAGGGTTTGATATTCATTATGTGTAATGGATCGTAGGTCTGCACGCCCTCTGGTTTTCTGTCTCTCCAAACTTAAGTTATCAAACATGACAATCTCCAAACTTCGTAGGTATCGGGTCGTTGTGGTTTTCACAGACATCTTCTTCTTACTCGTTTATTGGAAGTCAAAGCCTTCCTCCTACGATATCTAATGTGTCTATTTGACAGTGACCATGGCCCCTATGGTTCAAATCAAACCTAATGGATGTCAGGCCCTTCTTGCTCACGACGATGCCATAGATGATTTGTAGGCTCACAGTTGGGATACCTTCATACGAAAATTCGAAGAATATAACCTGGCAGTCGCACAGGCCTTTGCTCAAACCTTTGATGGGTTCAAAGCTAAAGTTGGGGATGTGCAATTGGAGGTCACAGAGGACTCTATAACTCGGGAAACAGGACTCTCACAGGAAGGCGAAAAGTGGTTTAAAAATGTCAAACTTGGAGATATTCCATGGAGCATGTTCATGGTCTCTCGTGAATCTACCTACTGCCCTAAAGGTATTCCTATTACCCTCCTGAAACCTCGATGGCACAACCTTATTTTGATTCTGAAACAGTTTATAACATGCGAGGGTAGGTATGGTTTGGTATTTTTATACCACATCTTACTGTTGATGTTGTTCCTAGGGTTTAAACTAAACATGCCCTTCTACTTGTTGATCAGCCTATATAAAATGTCAAAATGTTATAAGAAACAGGTCTTGAACCCTCTACCAAGGATATTTCATCACGAGCTTATAAGAATCTTGTTTCTATCGCACCTGTCACAAATCGAGGACACTTGGGAAAGCTTCCTGAGTCGAAATGGTTTTTCCCAACTTGACAGCACAGTGAATTCACCTTTAAATGTGAACCCCAATTATGATAATCTCATGACCAAGATTCAAGGTTTTGATTCACCTAACAACTATGAAATTAATGAACCTATTTTTGTTTCTTTGCAAACCCCCCTGGGTAAGAAATCACGATGTATTTTTTCACCCAGAAAATTGTTAGAACAGGTAGTGGATGTGTTGAAAGAAAGAATTTCTCCTACCCCTGCTATAGATCCAAATCAGGGCTTTAATGACAAACCCATTGTCAAGAAAAATCGTAAGGGTAAGAAACAAGAAAGCTTAGACTTGAATTTTATAAATAAGAGATCTGGTCAGCTAATATCTAGGAGTCTAAAGAATCGAA
Source organism: Picea engelmannii (assembly GCA_009831015.1). NCBI lineage: Eukaryota > Viridiplantae > Streptophyta > Pinopsida > Pinales > Pinaceae > Picea > Picea engelmannii. Next base: position 1,623,203 of record ML782914.1, read on the forward strand.
GACATGATCATTTGAGCTCGATCTCTATGATTGAGGTCAATGATCACTTCTCAAACAACGAGATCAATGATTTCCTTGCACTAGAAGATCCGGATAATCAGTGTCTTGGGAATAAAACTATTGGTCAAATTGAGAAATATGACTTTGTCTCTAGACTACCCTCGTTTCTGAAAGGCCAAGAGGGCCTTGCTAGCATTAGCCATGACTTGAAACAAACCACATGGAAGCACAAAATACTCGTTGTTGAATATATTCCACCTCGACCTGCTATAGCACCGGTACATTGTGACAGTTGTTTGGATTGGGTAGAACACTATTACAGGGACATACCATTGTTACAGGCACAAGTAAAACATCTGGTTGCTCGCAATTCTCTACTTGAACAAGAAAACCAAGAGTTGAAAGCAATGCGCAGAACGGGCAAATAAAAGACCCAAAAGATTTGGTAATATAATTATGAAAAATGCAACCAACTTCAATGACATCATTAATTCAAAATTGTTCGACCCTTCACTGTCTAATTTCTAAATGGTAAAAGTGATTTTGTTTGATTTTATTTCATTTTATTTTGTTATGAAAGTCAAAATAGGAAGATCTAGTTTTGATTTTCTTTGTTAATATAAGACTAGCTACAGAATCTCACGATTATGTAGCCAGTCTATTTCTGAATATTAGTTAGCATTATTTTCTGAATATCAATTTTGTTTTTGCTATCTACGGGAAAATGATAATTATGGTGTTGTTTACATGGAGAAACCATCTTGGATCATACGTTGTATTATTCAGTAGTTTATTTCTTTTATGTTGATAAAACTTTGTTATTATGTAATATTTTTTTACAAACCAACTCCTACAGGAGTGGTTTCCTATTATACTATTTTTGTAAAACAAACTATTTTTTGGAGATTGCACTCTATCTTGCATGATAAGAGTCTTTTAAACCAAGACTAGTTTAAATAGTAATCACTGTTAGTAGTGATGATAACTTTTGTTGGGACACATCATGAACATATGATTTGGAGAACTTATATGGAGAAGCTATTCACCATTTGGCTTTAGACCTGTGTGATGTTGATTCCATTTTTTGTTCTTTCATTGCCTCAGTCTTATGAAATATTATTATGTTTGATGCATCTTTAATCTGATTATCATATGGTGTTTCATATTATTAAGTATTTAGATGATGTCTATAATTTGTTATTCTATTTTACATCTGTGATTAATCTGTCGTTTGATTATTATCGATTTATTCTAGATAATAAATGATGGATTATATTAATAGTTGAATTGAGTTTCTCTTCATACTTGGATTATATTAATAGTTGAATTGAGTTTCTCTTCATTCTAAGTTATTGATTATCATGAGATCATAAGATTTTTACAGTTATCATTCTGTTGTCATATTCTCACTCCAATACTTCAAACATTTTCTTTGAATTTATTCTGGAAATAGTAGTATTGTTCTGTCACATGTTTCCCTCACATGCAGGACAGTTAGGAGCTCGAATTACACAGGAAGATAAACTGAGTTTGATCGATTAATTACAGGTTAGTTTACTTGTTATTTAGTTAAATTATTTACTAATGAAATAAGGATAGCATGAACTAGCTTTAACTGTTTATCTATTCTTATTTCAATTATATTTGCTTAGTATTCATTAGTTTTAGATTTTTAAATATTCAAAAGAAAACAAAAAAATGTATGTGTTTTCTTTATCTCTTTTATAAACACTTTTAAGAACATCCATTTCACAAGATATCAAGTAAATCTTGCAAGTTGTACATAGACTGTTTATAATCATATGCACATATTCATGTTTCCATTTGAACACTTGTAATTAGTAAACTTATATTCTTAGTATCATAGCTTTTAGATTAGTTTCATTTATTTGATCATTTTTAGGACTTTAGTTGGCCAACGGAGCCATTAAATTCGTCAGGTCATTTCATTCCAAACGGATTGGGTTATTTAGACAACCCCGGTTCGGATTTGACCTTCCGGTTGATCGAGTGTCACTTATGCCTGTCAATAGACCTGCTTTCAAATTCTTCATTGATCATTACTCCCTCGAGTATTTAGACAACAAACCCGTGTTGGGTGGCCGAATCTACCGATGGTTACTATTATTTCAAGAATTCTGACTTTGAATTTGTTGTTAACCCAGAAAAACACAATGTTGGACCATATCATATATCGCAGATTCATACTCGGGAAGTTGCTAAGAACCTCTATGATGAACTCTTGGATGCACAACTCTTCCGAGTGGAATTCATACCTAATCAATTGGCTGAAATGGCAAAATTCATCATCAGTAGCCAAGCTCCTACATAATATACTCATGTGCAACGTAGGAAATTAGTGACCCACAGTGCTAATTATCAGTTGATTGTCGAACAATTGTATAAATTGGGCGCAAATGGAATCCTACATCGATGTGCTTTGGAACATGAACGAGACTCCCTTCTCTATGAGGCACAAGAAGGTATTGCTAGAGGTCACAATGTCGGTAAAGCTACCACGCGCAAGGTCCTGCCCGTCGAGATTTGGTGGCCTTCTCTCTTTGCAGACTCTAAAGACTACTGCGAACACTACGATGTATGTCAATGAGTAGGAAAGTCATGTCGCAGAGATGAGCTCCCACTCTTCTCTATAACTACACTTGAGCCCTTTGACAAGTGGGAAATATAATTTGTTGGGTTCATCAATCTGCCTGCACGTCGCACAGGGGCGCGCTACATCATTTCCGCAACAGTACTCACTTGGTGGGCCAAGGCAACACTACTCAAGGATTGTACAACAGAAATAGCAGTGCGCTTTATATTTAATAATATCATCACCCGATTTGAATGTACAAAAGTGTTGATGAGTGACCTGGGGTCAGATTTTGTGAATGCGATCATTCAACAACTTACCTAGGAATTCATGATCCATCATCAGAGGAGCACCCCTTATCACCCTCAAGCCAACGGTACAGTGTAGGCTTTCAACAAAATTTTAGAACATGCTCTAACCAAAGTTTGCAATGTGCAGTGTGATCACTGGGACTAGCGCATCCCCACAGTCACTACATGTAAAACGTTGAGAAAGCGCACGTCGTTGAGATTGGTTATGGGTGCCTTTAAGGGGGGTGTGTTGCATCCCTTTGTTTGCAATGCAACATTTTTCCAAGCCCCTTATTTTCCTTTCATTTTTTATGGTCTGAACATTGAGTGTTATATGCAATGGAAAGAAAAGAGCACCGCAATGCCACTTGAAGTTAGAACACATTTAGTGCCATATGCTCTGGAAATTAAAGGACATCGCAATGCATTCCCCCATCAGGTGGGACATTTTTATTTATTTTCTTTTTAATGGTCCTTCATTTTTATGCAGAAGTGTTTCATGGCTCTTAGGACCTTAGGCGAGCATCTAGAAGGATAAATTATGGCTTTTGACTTTTACAGTGCTAGTTGCAACAATTATGGGCCTTCAATGTTCTTCCCATGAAATAAGGTACAAGCCAATCTTGGGGTCAATGAATCCAAAATCCCAAAAGATGAGAAAACAGAGGGGAATAAGTGTGAAAAATGGTACAATGATCCTTCAAGGAGACCCCCCAGTAACAACCATTTTCCCGAGGGAGACCAACTTACTAGAATACCATGTCAACTACCAAGGTGAAAGAAGGTAAAAGGTATAATTTCCAAGCAAACATTCCATAATCGATGGATTTACTCAACAAGAATATGATTGTTTATTTTTTATAAATCTTAACTTAGCAACATGAGCTAAGTTTATTTTATTAAAGAAAGTTGAAGGAAATATTTAACACTCCTAACCATTTGTGATTTCCCAATATCACTTATGAGCACAAGTCAAAGAGCATACTCTAATGTGGAAGAGACTTTAGGCCTTTTGCTATGTGCACAAGTGTAGTGATAAACAACTGAAATTAAATGCTAAAAGTAAAGTATTAAAAGGAAATGTTGAATATAATTATGGGAAAGGAACAAACAAATGTGATAAATACTTGGAAGGATTAAGTGCATTCTTTATCAACTTAAATCCCTTAATCTTTGAGTAATTAAATGATAAAAAAATAGGTTAGTAATTCATGGGAAAAATTAACATGTTGAAGCCAACTTTAAGAAAAGTCAAAAAATGATACAAGATGGATTCTAAGATTTCACAAGCTACAAAAGCCATAGTGGAATGATTCTTGTGGGCTTTAAAACCCTTATCTATGTTATTTACTCAAGTAAAAGAAATTACATTTGCATGAGGAATCACACATTTATCAAAGAAAAACATATGCAATTCATGTAAGAACTTAGGAAACATCTATGTGATTTCCCATTAATTTTTAATAATTACAAAATTAAATGGAATGAGGCCTCTCTTCTATAAGCTAGGGATCACTAGAAATCTAAACTAAGTTGTAAACTAGTTTAAATTAGAGAGTCCCAAACACAAAAAGGGAAAAGAAATGGATACAAAATCCTAACATGAGATAATACAAATGTATGAGTGAACAATACAACAATGTAATAAATTCCACCTGTAAGCATGTATATTAACTAACAAACCATTCAAATAATGAATTTAAATTACTCAAAACAACATTTTTGGGTAAAGAAAAGAAATTTTTTAATGTCCAATGGAAAGGTAATAAAGAAGAATTATATCTCCTAGAAAGAATATTGTATGTGTGATTTTTTAATATTCTCCATGGGAGGGTCCCGTATGTCCTCCAAGGGCTCTCCTTGGTGTGTAGCAATCTGGTAACAATTTCCCTTATGCAATTTTACTTTCAAAGGAAAAATTGGTGGCATGAAGGTAAGGAAGGACGTGAATAAGTGAGTGGAATCAATGGTTTTATCATACTTTGGATAAATTCTATCAGCATAATGTTACAACAATAATCTGTATTCAAATGCATGGGGAGGCATATATTAATAAGATAAAGTTGGTCTAGAAGATGATCTTGTTAAGTGGGAATGGCCAATATTTTGGTATGGGCTCCCATGTGCTCTCATGAACCTAACTCAATGCAAAGGAGGTCCAAGTACCATTCCATTAATGAGAAGGGACAACTGGAACAAACTTGCATTCATCCTTTGATTGTTCTAGGGTATTAATGCACCATGAAAACATGAAAACACTCGGTCACATTGCTACAAGTACCACACAGGAATTGAAAGAATGCTATCATGATCATGTGAAATAAT
>ML782915.1:4315-15472 GCA_009831015.1 Picea engelmannii
TGAAACTAAAGGTTCAATTAGAAGAGACAAGAAGGATGGAAGAAGTGGTGAGAATCCAGCTAAAGGAAAAGGAAGAAAATTGTGAAAAGCTAGAATCTGAAATTGTTTCCTTAAAAAAGGAATTGGAGAAAAAAACTATTAAGTTGAATAGAAGCTTGAAATTTGAAAAGAGTACCCAAACCTTAGACAATATCATCAATTGTCAAAGGTCTCCATTCATTAGGACTGGTCTTGGCTATGATAAGTTTCAGATGACCAACAAAGAAGATTCAAAAGCTACAGAGCCATCGAAGAAGGTAAATGAAGGAAGATCTAAAAGCTATGTTGATGTCCTCAAAAGCTCCACCAATGATGAAGACAAAAGGAAGAAAGAAAATGATGTTCCACAAAAAATTGGCATTCCTCCCAAAGACAACAAGGATAGATTTAGAAGATATTTCCCACCAAGACCGCCTCACATGACCTTGTATCAAAATTCTTTCTTGGGCTATTGCTATTACTGTAATCATTTTGGTCATAAGGCAATAAATTGTAGAGCACATGTAAGAAATAATTATGTGTGGAACAAAGACAAAAGTACTTATGGGTTCTCAAATAGAAATCACAATTCATTTGCCCCTTTATTTGATTACAATGTTGTATGTTATAATAATAATAATAATAATAATAATCTATTTTTAAGGTCATGGCCAAGCCACACCAAATTGGTGTATGAGACCCCCTTGTTTGTGGGACAAGGGACCCCCCTCTGCCCAACAATATGACTAGTAAAGTCTACGGAGGTATACATACCCTACCCCCCTCTGGATTTGAACTTGTGACCTCTTAAGAGGAAACACGTGTTCTTAACCATTAGGAACAACTATGGGAACATAACACATTTTTGTAGAAGTGGCACTATAGAATCTCCTAGAAAAAACAAGGAAGTGGATACCCTTGCCAAACAAAAGAAAGAACCCACATGAGTTTGGAAAAGGAAGCATGAGCAAGAAAAGCAAAAGAAAGAGGAATCTATGCTTGTGCAAACTACCCTTAATGTTCAAAACAAAGGAAACAAATGGTACGTTGACAGTGGATGCTTAAGCCACATGACAGGGGACAAGAACAAGTTTCACACTTTGAAGGAAGTAAACGAAGGTAGTCTAACATTTGGAGATAATGCTACTGCAAGGATAGCTGGAAAAGGTACTCTTAGTCTTGATAATGGAAAGACTAAAACAAAGAATGTCTTGTATGTTGAAGGGTTGGAACATATTCTTCTCAGTGTTAGTGAAATGTGTAATCAAGGACACACTCTCACAATTGATTCTCAAGGCTATGAGATAAGGAAGAAAGGATCGGGAAGGTTAGTAGAAAATTCATATAGAACATCAAATAATGCATATATCCTCATTGAGATCTAGGGAGAAAAGAGCATATGGGACAAATAGATGAGAGTTGGTTATGGAATAGAAGAATGGGCCATATGAACTTCGATAATTTAGTGAAAATCAACACTAAACAAGCAGTGAGAGACATGACAAAGATTGCTAAACCTTCAAACACTCTTTGTAAGCAATGTTAGCATGTAAAACAGACAAGAGCAAGCTTCCAATCAAAGAAGTACTCAACAACGCAGCCATTGGAACTCGTTCATGCAGATCTTCGTGGGCCTACAAGAACACAAAGTCTACGAGGTGAAAATTACTTCATGTTGCTCATTGATGATTATTCTAGAATGACATGGGTTACATTCCTAAAAGAAAAATCTGAAGCATTTGAGAAGTTCAAAGCCTTTGTTGAAAATGAAACTGATTTGAAAATCAAGTGCTTGAGATCAGACAGAGGAGGTGAGTTTATCTCAAATGAATTTGAAGAATTTTGTGAGACTCATGGAATAAAGAGACATTTTTCAGCTGCAAGAAATCCACAATGGAATGGAGTGGTAGAAAGGAAAGACTGAACTGTACAAGAGATGGCAAGAACAATGTTAAATGAAGCCAAGCTATTAGACAAATTTTGGAGAGAAGCAGTGAACATCGGAGTTTATATTCTGAATAGAGGGAAAATCAATGTCAACAACAACAGAACACCATATGAATTATGGAAGGGTAGACCAACAACAGTTAAATACTTCAAAATTTTTGAAAGCAAGTGCTACAGAAAGAGAGATGATGAGGATTTAGGAAAATTTGACTCTAGAGCTGATGAAGGTATCTTTCTTAGTTATTCAACAAGAAGCAAAGATTACAGATGTTATAATATAGCATTGTGAAAAATCATAGAGAGTGCAAATGTAAAAGTGGAAGAAGCAGGGCATCAGAAGGTGAGAGCACAAGTAAATGTTCAAACATATGAGCCAAGATGCAAAGAAGAAAAAGAAGGAGAAGGAGAAGAAAATGAAGACGAAACAAAAGGCCAAGATACAAAGACACCATATAGATTTGTTCGAAAGAATCTTTCGGAAAATCTAATTCTTGGTGATAAAGATACGGAGGTTCAGACTAGAAGAAGACTAACAAGTACACGAGAACATGCAAACTTCTCCTTGCTATCTAAAGCAGAGCCTAAGAATTTTACAGAAGCCAACGGATATAAGAATTGAATTGATGCTATGGAAAAAGAGTTGAATCATATTGAGAAGAATGAATCATGGGAACTTGTTCCAAGGCCAACAGATAAAAATGTGATTGGCACCAATTGGGTTTTTTAGGAACAAGTTAAATGAAGATGGACAAGTGATAAGAAATGAAGCAAGATTGGTTTGTAAAGGTTATGCTCAAGTTGAAGGTATTGATTTTGAAGAAACTTTTGCTCCAGTTGCAAGACTAGAAGCTATCAAGTTGTTTTTGGTATTTGCGTGTTTTAAGAAATTCAAAGTCTATCAAATGGATGTCAAGTCTGCATTTCTCAATGGAAATTTAGAGGAAGAAGTATACATTGAACATCCAGAAGGATTCTTATTATCAAAAAATAAGGATCATGTATGCAAATTGAAGAAAACACTTTATGTGCTAAAGCCTAAAACAAGCTTCCATAGCTTGGTATTCAAGACTTAATGAATATCTACAACAACAAAGCTTCAAAAGAGGACTTGCTGACAATGATATTTACATCAAGACAGTAGGAGAAAATCAATTGATTGTTGTGGTTTATGTAGATGACATCATTTTTGGAGGCAGTATGAACACAATGTGTCAAGAGTTTGCCATAGAAATGCAAAAGGAATTTGAGATGTGTATGCTTGGTGAATTGTCATTCTTTCTTGGATTACAAATCTCTCAATCTGACAAAGGCATATTCATTTTGCAAACGAAGTATATCAAGGAAATGTTGAAGAAATTCAAAATGGAAGATTGTACACCAATCAACACACCCATGGTCACAGGTTGTAAATTGAACAAAAATGATGAATCTCCAGAAGAAAATCAAACATTGTACAGGTCAATGATTGTTAACCTACGATATGTGACGGCATCAAGGCCAGACATTATGCAAGCAGTAGGGTTGGTTGCACAGTTTTAAGCTTCACCAAAAGAAACTCATGTGCAAGCAGTGAAAAGGATTTTCAAATATCTAAAGGGCACCCTCGACTTCGGCTTATGGTACTCAAGAAGTGAATATCTTACTCTAAGAACATATACAGATGCAGATTGGGTAGACAATATTGATGATAGGAAAAGCACAAGTGGAGGAGCATTCTTTCTAGGGAACGGTCTAGTGTCCCGGTTGAGCAAGAAACAACCTTCAATTTCTCTATCCACCACAGAGGCCGATTATATAGCAACAACATCATGTTGCACACAAGTTCTTTGGATGAAGCGAACATTGAGAGATATTAAGGTAGACTATGATCATCCAATCTCAATAATTTGTGACAACACATGCAATAAATATTTCAAAGAATCTTGTTATGCACTCAAAAACAAAGCATATTCCAATCAAATATCATTTCTTAAGAGAACAAGTAGCAGAACAAAATGTCAAGATGGAATATATTGCCACCAAAGAATAGATTGCGAATATTTTCACAAAACCCCTTCCCAAAGAGACATTTGAATATCTCAGAAAAAAATTGGGAGTGATATCCATCTCATCTAGTCACTAAGTGCTTAAGGAGAAGCACAAGCTCAGGGGGAGCACTCCTTTGCCATTGATGTCAAAGGGGGAGAATTACAGAGAAAGGAGGAGAGTTGCAGACAAAAGAGGAGAGTTGCAGATAGAAGGAGAGTTGCAAACAGGGGGAGAATTATGTGTCTTGATTACATGATTGCCATCAATGACAAAGGGGGAGATTGTTGAACAAATTATTGTCATTGGTGTCAAAGGACTCATATCATGTAAGTATTCAAATATAAGTATCTCATGAAAAAGGTGACTTTACGTAAAAAGGTGAATTCAAAATGCAGTGACGTGAAAAATGAGTTTTAAAAGATAAAACAGTGAATTTATGTAAAGAAGTCAAAAAGTAAAATAGTATTTTCCCATTGTTTAAAAACCCATGGTATTGTGAAAAGTGAATTAAAAAAAGGGGAATTAATTATTTAATTAATGGATGTCATGTCTTTTGAAAAAACATGACTCTTGATTTAGGGTTATGATAAAGTATAAAAGGAGAAGAGTAATGGGAGAAAATGTGTGGGTGAAAATGTAATTTTATTACAAATAATATTTGAAGAAGTGATAGTGACGATTGAATATCATTTGAGTAGTGACGATTGAATATCATTCAAGGAGCGACGATTAAATATTAGGAAAGACCAGATATGGTCTTCTAGCAAGTAGATTTGGTGTTCTAGCAAATAGATCTGGCTTTCTAGCAAGAAGATTTGGCGAAGGCAGGGCTAAGGCATAAGCAGTGAGCAGACCTGGTGAAGACAGAAGCAACAAGAAGACCTGTGAAGGAAATGAAAATGTTCAACCTCTAAAGAAGAGTTTGCAAGCTTGAATGTAGGTTGGTGCCTACCAACATCAAGTAGTGGGGTTTGATGTCTTCAATAGGTTGGTGCCTACAAACATCCATCAGTGGGAATTGGTGTCTCCAATAGATTAGTATCTGCAAAGATCTATAAGAGTAGGTTCGTGCTTGTTATCACACAAATTATCACTTTGACAAAGACAACCATAAGCGTCACTAGTGCGACACAATTGAGAGTAAGAAGCATTATCCCCTTAGCAAATACTCCCCTTGTTTTAGTGATGGATAAATCTAACACAAGGGAGGCTTCCTGGGTGACCTCGAGGGAAAGGCGGGCGATGAGAAAATGGTTTGGAAAGATCCCTATTTTGTTCACTTGAATAAGGTGGCTAGGGCTTGAAGAAAGAAGGCTTGGGAAAGGAAAGAAGGTAAGCTGGGATGTAACCTGCAAAACCAATGTTAGCACAATAATCCCAAGACTAAATATCATGAAATAAGCCCAAAAACCAGTACCAACTCAGCAAGGCTTGCTGTCATAAAATTGCAGCAGACTAAAGGTTATAACATCAATGAATAGAATATAACAGCTGCAATATTTCACCATCAAAATCAGCAAGTAATGATATTAGACGAAATCCCTTAACAAGTAGATAATTATCCAATACTTAAACAACTGTTTTGATGGTTAGAAGGGCTGGAAAATGAATGTTATCAGAAGTATATGACAGCCCTAAAAGCTGTAGCAGACTTTTACTACAGCAGCAAGAAATCATCGTTAAATTAAGAAATGAATATGTCAAGTTGTAGCTCTTAACTTGTAGATCAATATCCAATCATTAGACAACAACTTCCACAATGAATTAGCAAGTAAATTGAGAGTTATCAGCAAACTTTATGCAGCCCTAATGGCTGTAGCTTTACTTTTATAACAGAAGCAAGCAAATTAAGCCAATTTCACAACATTTTTGCATCAATAGTAGAACATGAGCAATACAATAAGAAAGAGAGCAATTATCGTGTTTATCAATGCAACCAGTGCCTTATCTTCAAAAGGTAAATAGAGTCAAGGGAGAGAACACATTCAAGAGGGGAAAAGGTAAAGGAGAAAGCTAGACAACAAGACCTAGAGGAGTCTCAACAATCTCTAGATTTAYGTTGCCCTARAACATCTAGCAAGGGAGCCCCAAACAATCCTTGTAGTAATTCTATGCTTTCAAAATAATCTTTTGCAAGATCACAAGGGAGGGGGGACGATGCCCTAAGGGAGTCTCAACAATCCTTAGGGGAGTCGTCATACAAGGATGGAAAGGTAGAAGAGYCTTAACAATCTCCAACCAATATCCTTGCAAAGCATCAAYGAGAAATTAGGGTTTAGGGTTTTAATGATAACCTTGAACAATAGCATGCAAAATATCCAAKCAAAAGAGAGATTATCCACTTACAACCAAGACGTCTTGCATAGAAACCCTAGAAAACACCTTCCATCCACAAGAAATRCTTCCTCAAACCAAAAGATCCACCCAAGAGACACGTCGCACCTSTTCCCCAAATTTGCACAAGAAGACAAGAAAKTGGARCRAAACTCTCCAAGAGAGGAGATRCAAAAATAAGTCATGAATGAGTTATGATCTAAAATGAAAAACGACTTGCCTCTTTATAGAGGARAACCAAATCGTTTTTCTCACTAATTCCACAAAATAAGGGTCTAAAGTTAARTTTACAAGGTGGATAGGTCTAGGTCGACCCCTAAAATGACCAATAATATCTAAAATAACAATAATAAAGCCTCCAACGTCTCCTCAAAGGGTGAACGTAGGGTGAAAAATCCTCCAAAGGYTAGGTCGTYCWCATCCTCATGGTGCCAAGTCATCCCCATCGTCAAATACTCAACCAAATAGAGTGGGGTAATGCACCACCCTTATGCCACAACATCACCAAGTGCACCCCCATGTATTATCAAGCCCTAAAAGCATGATGTCATGGTCCAAATGGGAAACATCCAAGCAATGGGGGGTGACGTCATGTGTGATCCATCAAGTAGAACCTCTCTCATGACGTATGACATCATCCTAAAGTTCAACGCTCATCATCCAAGCCCTCCAACATGTAGGGTACAATATCCATCATGTGGGCTCTTTGCCCCTATGAAGACCCAAACTGACATAGCATCTCCATGAATGATGTAATGAATAAGGCTTTGCAAAGCCAAGCCGGTACGCCCTCCAAGGGTTCACTAGTCATAGAATCATGCCAAGTAAATCATATTTAATACAAGAGCCACCCAAACAAGTAACATTAGATCCCCCCTTTCATATTTCACAAATGCTCAAAGACTTTATATAATTTTCCAAATTTAGGTATGGGAGGCTTATCAAGGTAAGTTATTGGGTGTGTCAGGACCCAAGTAGAGGGATATTTCCCAAGTGGGCCCTATCTAAGCCATGTAATGAATGTGAGGTTGTTTGTAGGAAAACGTTTTGGGCATAGGGTCATTTACATGCAAGGTCTTGTATGGTCTCATTTCCATGGAYGCCTTTGTAGAGGGTATGTGACATYTCGAGTAACCCTTTCCCCGACGATTCCATTTCCCAAGCCCCCTTTTATGCCTTTTTCTTTATTATGATTTGCGAGTCCCCTTAAAAAGGTTTCAAGCATAGCATTCCTTACTTTTGATTTATGGTGGGGTATTTTAAAGTCCTTATTTATAGGTGAGGCGTTTATTCACACTCATGACTTAGGGGTGACGTCAAATGGGGGGGGGTAGAGCTCAAGTATGGGTTGGATTTTCTTTACGCTTTACCACGCCATTCTATTTTGGTCACGACTGCTCTTAACTTTATTTATTTAATGCCATCAACAATCCCTCTGGGCCTTTAGCCCCTTCTTCCCATAAGATAATGGGGTACAAACCTTTTTTGGGTACATCTAACTCGAAGACCCAAAAGATGAGGAAACAAAAGGAAAATATGAAGGAAAGTGGTAAGTATGGTCGAGAATTGTACGATGGCTCTTCAAGAAGACCCCTTAGTAGCACACCTTTTCCGCAGGAGTGACGACACTTACTAGGATACCAGGATAACCACCAAGGCGAAATGAGGCAAAAGGTATAACTTCCAAGCAAATGTTTCATAATCAGAAAGAACCCTTCGATATTCATTCAAATGCCCCATATATTAAAATGACACTTACCATGAAACTTGACTAGTTACCTAATGAAGCAAGACACGTTGTCTTCCCGTGAACCATACTGATGCGATGGACACTACTTAGCTGCAGACGATGGCAATGAAGTGTGGTGAAGAAGAGGGATTGTATTGGCTATGTTGGTCATCCAACTCTCGACAGTCCATGTATACTACCTATGGGCCTCAAGACTCGATCTCCTTAGTTACCCCTAGATGTGGAGGCGTAACATTTGGCTCCTACATGGGTACATGTGCTCATCATAGAGCGCATGAGAACCTCAACATCTCTGGTACAACCTGTTCCTACACACATATCTAACAACAACAACGTCAATTCATACCGGGTGGTGCAACTCACCCCTTTATTCAGATAACAAAAATCCATACAACTAAAGAATGAAAGTTAGAAAAAAATTTCAACCTTTTTCGACAATCAATATGAATATAAAATTGCATGTGTGCAATGAGATCAAAAGATTATGCATGTCAAAACAGTATGATAATGCAAACATATGCGTGCATGCAAAACAGGTTGCAACTACACTAGCATGAAATGAAATGCAAGTATGTACAAATGCAATGCAGACTGCAAATGACCTACCTACTTACCTAAGGTACGAGGCCTCTAGAAGTTAGGTCTCGTCGACGTAGGGTCGGAGGAGAGGCCCATCAATCAACAATGGCATCTTCCTCCCATTCATCGTGGCTAGATAGTATGAGTTTGCTCCTGACTTCTTCTTGACCATGTAAGGACCGAGCCACAACACTTCACACTTATTGCTATAATTAGGCTTTCCTTTCCTTTTGTCCCACATCAGTGCAAGGCTTCCCTCATCTACTAACTCCATATATAGTATGTCTTCAATACATGGTCGGCGAGGGTGGGGGGCGTTGGTGGCAACTGTGATATCTTCCCTGCATGATTAAGTACTTGCATCTTCATTCTTCTTAAGGATCTTTAAAGATCTGGGATCCTTTCTTCTATATCTTGAAAGTTGCTCTTCATATTGGTCAATCTTTGGCAACAAATCATCCCAATCAATATTATCCTTCTGAGCAAATGGTAAGGCTACCAAATCTTGACCTGGATCAAGAGTATGATGAAGTTTTGTCTGTTGAAAGGGTATGTCAAACTCATCCTCACTCAAAAAATCTAGGCTATCAGGTTTGTTATCCCCATTTTGTGGATAACTAAGGAGATTATGTTTGGAGGCCCTCAGGTTGCAGATATGGAGTGCCAAGAGACAACATGACCAACAATATCCTTTTGCACAGACAAAGACCCTTCTCACCACAACAGAGGTCGCAGATTTTCAGATGGCATCCACCATATCAGCTGGCTTCCGGAAGGTAGTGGGCCTTGCTCCATGAGGTACAAGTCAGTATTATGGTGAGCATCATTTCAATATTTAAGGCATTTAAGTATGTTGTATCTCAGATTGCTCTAGATTTCATGATATATGTTGGGACATTATGCCTTTTGCCCTGCTTCACCTTGGTGGTTGACATTGTGCCCTAGTAAGTGGTCTTCCTTGGGCATGGGTTTGCTACTAGGAACTCCCTTGAAGAACCATCGTACTGTTCTTGACCATACTTACCACTTTCCATCACTATTCCCCCCCATTTCCTTATCTCTTGGGATTTTAGGGTGTATTGACCCAAGAAGGGGTTGTCCCTCATTCTATGGGAAGAAGGGGTTGAAGGCCCAAAGGGATTGATGTTGGGTAAAAGATAAAAGCCTATGTATGAACCTTCTAGATGCTTTGCCCAGGGATCACCCAAGAAAGCAATGAAACAGTTATCTTTGAGAAAAGGGGGATCCACAAAAAATATGATTAAGAATGCTTAAAAGGTTAGTTGGAGGATAGGAGGTCTCATCACGAGCCGACCTATCATGTCCATGAATATCTAGTGGTATGACATTACCGTCATCTAGTCACCAAGCCAGGGTAATGGCTCTCAGTTGTATGGTTGAGAGAAAGGGGGTCTCATCACGAGCCAACCTTCTCATTCCACTAAGTATTTGTGGGTGACACTTCCATTATCTGGACACCACGCCAGGGCAATGGACTTCAACCTTTCCTTAAATTTATGAAAGAATGAAAGAATGGAAAAATAATGGGCTTGGAAAAAGTGCATTGCGGATGAAGGTACTACACACCCTCTACAAAGGCACCCGTGAATGAGACACCACGACCTCTTGTATGTCATGAGCCCTATGCCCATTGAGTCTTGACCCTAACCACTTCACCCACTTTACATGGCTTAGAGAGGGATCTCTTGGAAACTCTCCTTGACCTAGGGAAAGATCTACCCAATAGGACACCTTGTCAACCCTCCCATATTCAAGCTTGACATGTTGCATGATGTCTTTGAGCACTTAATTGTTTGACATAGTGATCTTTGATGCACACGCTTAAGTGGCTCATTTATTGATTGGATTCACTTATCATGATGTTATGACTTGAGATCCTTGGAGGGCGTGCTTGTGTCTTTGTAGGACCTAGTTGGTGGACAATTTTGGAAGAACAAGCCTAGCTTGGGCTTCCATGGGGCTTGAAGCCCACTGGTGGATGCCAAGGGCCCGCATGCTGGATGAGAAAGATCAAACTTGGAAGGTCTAGAAGATGACTTGGACGACATAACGTAGCCCCCACATGCCAAACGTTTTTCCTAGGAGAGGCAAAACGTCACTTCTAGAGGCATGACGTCACCTAGGGGGGTTAGGGTTTGGTGGTGAGTTGACATGCATTGGCACAAGGACGTTTTGAAGGGGTTTGAGCCTTGATCATGAAGCAAGTTGTTTTGATGCTTGACATATGGCTTTGGGAAGCCTTTCCACTCTCCTCCATCATCAACGACCTCCTCCTAGTGCCAAAACGTCCCCTAAAGGAGTGATGTCCATATGACTAGGGCTTTCTCTTTGTGCAAAAGTGAAATTTAAATGAATTGTTTAATATTACTTTGTAAAAAGGGCAAGATTAGGGTTGTTGACCCCTAGTCTTGTGGTTTACCCTTAATTATGTGGACAAACTATCTTAGTGACATTTTGTATAAATAAGAGATCATAAGATC
>ML782915.1:27381-40536 GCA_009831015.1 Picea engelmannii
TCATCATCATCATCATATTGTGCAATCACTTGAAGAGGAGTGTTGAAAGGAACATTAGTATAAGGGAAGAGACTTTTAAAGGATTGGAGCCATATGATAAGGTCCTTATCATCATCTATTTGCACACTCATCATAGGAAGAGTGCTTGAGGAAATACTCAAAGGGTTGAGAGAAGGACCAACATGATAATGTGAAGGAAAAAGATGCAATGAAACATGTTGGGAATCATCTGTAGGAAAATCCTTTGTAAGAAGCAGTGGGAAAGATCTTGACAAAACGTGAGTAAGAACTTCATCAAAGAGAACATCTCTATGTTCAATCACCTTGTGAGTGGAAGGATGGTAAAGATTATATGCCTTGGAAACTTCATTGTAACCTGCCAAAATGTAGTAGAGATAAGTTCCAATTTGTTTCTCTTTTCACTTGGAATATGGGTCAATGCACCTAATGCAAAAATCTATAATGTGAAATCGACAAGTTGTGTCCACGTCGTTTCTCATATGGAGTCATACCTTGAACAACATGAGTAGTAGTTTGATTGATGATGTAGGCTACACATATAATTGCTTCTCCATAGAATTAAGCCCCATTTTCTTGGAGTGAAGCATGCATCAAGCCATCTCCATAATGGCTCTATTCTTCCATTCAACTACCCCATGCTGTTGTAGGGTGTGGAGAGCAATCCTCTACTAAGAAATGTCATGAGAAATGAGATATGTTTTGAAATTAGTTTCAATATATGATCCTCCTGTAATATTATCAGTTCTAATCCCTATAATATATTATGTTAAATAATGAACATATTGTAAATATGTGGTTTATTTGACAAGTGTCAAGCCAAGTGGGTTGAGTTATATGACTCCATGGTGTAAATATGTAAAACACCTTCTAATTATTCCTAGTACAGTGCCCAAGGCAAAGGATCGAGTAGTGAATGGCTATAAGTCCAAGTCCTCAACTAGATTATGGTGCATGTGCTATGTGCCTAAGATGTCATCTTGTGAATTTCTTCCCATCACATTCTTAATTATGTAAAAGCATGTCAAAGAGAGAAACATAATAATATAACCACTAAAAGGGTTACAAGGGAGCAACAAGGTACTATGAACCCACAAGAGGAGAAAAAAGGTGGGGTTCCATGGAAATAAAACAATATTATCCATGTTTCCATGTGTCTCATCCCAAGCTTACCAACCTTTGACTGTATGTGTTTAAGCTGAATGCATTATATCCTTTTTGGAAGGCACATGAGTGTCCATGTAAAGAGAAATTATATTTACCCAAGACATTGATTATGCAAAGTGTTGTCACCTAAAGGCCCACTACCTAAAATTTTCATTCCTTGCATTTTCCTTTTGGTTAGGTCTCTCTTCCCCTAAATTTTCTCTCAAAATGCACCATTTTATCATTGAGGGGAGGGATCATGAGATTCCTACAAGCCCGCATATTCCCTCGTCCATGGAAAAAAATTTCCCCACTCAAGGTTTTTTCTTGAAAATCCACCAAAGGAATCCTGCAAAAGATCCTCTAACTTTGGTGCCTGCAAAAGCTCCTCTTACTAATGTGCCTCCTAACCACGATTCCATCTCTTTGAACAATGATGAAATTCTTGTAGCAAAGTCCAAGAAAAAACTTGTCAAAGGGTTGTGGATGTAGCGTAGGTATTTAGAGAAGAAGAAAAATCAATGGCAAGGATTCTCCTTGCGAAAGTAGATCAGTGACCCATAAATCCCTATGGCGTTCAAGACCATTGGAGGTTTAAAATTATTAAAGGTCTCATGAACAATTGAGATTCTCCCCATGAAGCAAGATTGACAGCCCAAATTTCTTGCAGAAGATCAGCCAAAAGGTCGAGGGGGAGTTTTCAATGTGCTACAAATGGCTGAGATTTTCCCCATAGAAAAATATCCACAACCCATGATCCATTGCAAGGTTGGGATAGTCCACGAAGTAAAGGATCCCTAGTTGTTGCGAATGACTTGGATTTTCCTCACAAGATTTGATCAACAACTCACAAGGATTCACAAAAACAAAATGAGATATGGGGAAATGGAAAGGGCAATAGAGTTGGTCCGAACCCCCTGCACCATCTCTATTGCCCTTCTCCATTTTGAGGGCAATAGAGTTGTTGCAGGGGGTTTAGATTCAGGGCCTTTCAGTGCATTATTCGTGTGCATTGGATGGAGGGAGGGGTCGAACAACACGAATAACGAATGGTGTATCATTGGTACTTGCTTCTGTGGCAAAAATAAGGTCAATACCTAATAGACATCAATATCTGGCTAGGGCCGCAGGAGAAGAATACTTGAAATGGGGGTTGGCAGCAACATCGTGTGATGGTATATTCTGCATGCACTTTGTTAATGGATGGATCTTATGTTCTTAATATCATTTATGGCATTACACACCTAGCCAAATTGCATTTTGCAGCTATCATCAGCCTATTACAGGAGGATTGGGTAGTGTAACTTCACTCAACGGACCACACAGATGGATCCCCCAGCTACACCCATGATGGATCGCACAACTACATAGCATGAGCAAGTGCCTTACATACACCATTATTCGGGTAGGGTGGGAGGTTTTTGTGATCCATGATATCGAAAGCGCATCCCATCTACGGGCTAATCAATAACTACTAGTCAATCAGAAGCATGTCTCGGACAATCTTGAAAGAAACTACGCCTCAAGACACAAATGATTAAGCACGACGTGAAGCCCCAGCTGGACTATAGTGGGAAATGCAACTAGGACCAACATCTGATAAACGTAGCATGTCCTGGACTTCAAGAAAATGTGACACCTGCCCTCTACAGACCATCCTTATCAAACCAAAATGCAAGCTATGCCTCGAACTGAACATGGACCTTTTCTTCAGTTCGAATATGTGCTCGCCTGACCAACATGATTGAAGTTTATGATTTTCTTGTTCATTCTCACATGCACGGACATATGGTCATCATTCATTTGTTCTCACTTAGGAAGCATAGTTTGTAGGACAAATTGAATGGACTTCAATTTATGGTAGTAAGGGGAGACATTCACTTTACTTCGAAGCGAAGAAACCTGACTAATAACGAAGAGTTAGCCTTTTGGGTCAAGGTCAATCCTTCAACAATGTTGCTATTATATTATAGCTATTATATATGTAATTATGCATTTTTGTCTTAATTATATATGTAATTACGATTGGTTTTTCTTATATCTCTAGTTACTTTCTTATACGTAATTACATATATAATAAGGGTGAATAGGGTTCTCATTAGATCTTTCCATCTTCCTTTTTTCCTCCACTCGTGGGTGATGTTTTAGCAGACCAGACACAAATTATTTATTTGTTGGAAGTGACCTCTCCCTTGCAGTTATTGTTAGCAATCGTCAGCACTAACCCTTCACAAAACAAGCTTTCCTTCTTTGTTCTGCCATTCTACCCTAGAGGCGACCTGCACTCTCTTCAGCACAAGCATCTCGACACGTGCTTCTCTCTGGTTGTAGAAGGGTTTTTTTCAGCAAGCATTCGTCTTTCTTTGGGGTATCTACATCTTCTTGGAAAGCTATCCAACGATCTCAATGTTCTCGCAAGGCTAGATGCACATCTATTGCTTTTATTTTTTGAGTTCTCTTTGTCGTTTTATATTCATCATACTTTAGTTGGTGGGATTCACAAGGCCCACTAGCACACCACTGCACTTTTGCAAATAACAGTTCATTCTGAACATGCTCCGCATCAGCTACAAGATGCCTCCCATCACGATCTAACTCTTCCAGTTATTCAAAACAACAGATCAAATCAAAAGGCAGTAGTCTAGCTCCTTTTTCCCTAAATTCGGCAGAAACACCAGCACCTCACAGCCGTAGAAATAAATGTTCTCTTGTTGTTCCTCTACCAGATTTTGTCCACATCAACAATCACAATCAAATGGATTCTCCAGACTTTCCCATGTTCATTCTACAGCAGCTTACGCAACATTATCATTAGAGTATGCTTTTGACTTACAATTCAGGCGCAGTTACAAAATATATCCAACACTTGACGTCTATTACGGATCCCGACATATATTCTATTGGCACTCGCCCATGCTTCTACAATTCTCTGATCCTATGATGCCATACTCAAGATACTTTTCGAGTTTTTCGATACCTAGTTGGTCGTCCTAGCATCCAGGGCACTGGGCACGATGCCCTAACACCACTTATAACTTTTCTTGGCGTGTGTCATATCCACCCACCCATGCACAAATTTGTTTCTTTGATTCACTGGCAGTTACATCAAACTCTTCGTCCTGGTACCCGTTGCACCATGGCACCCATTCACCAGGAGGGTATCCATACGTCGAGCAGGCTCATGGAGACTTTGTCGTCTACCTATACTCGCACACTCCACCAGGAGCCTCCATTATACTTTGCAACCAGCCTCACATTGCCACCCCCAGACCACTATATGGTATCAATTGACAAACCTTTCAGAGAAACGCAAGCAAAACAATCTATCTGAGATATATATGACGCCATTCTATCCAGGTTTATGTTTTTGGGGTTATTTCTCAGTTTTTGCATTACGCTACCATCAACACTTATGGATAGTTCTTTTGACTCCATGACCCACCCGTTTCGTACCATACTTGATCACTTTCTAGAGTACGTAGATAGTATCCTTTACAACCGTATGTTTTTCCTCTTTCATATGAGCCCCATGCATCTCCAGCTTGCAACAGGAATCACTATCCTCGATAGCATTACCATGGGGGCACATCCACCTTATATATCTTTAAGGGCTCATGCAGGTTTTGGGGAATAAATCTAGTTAATTCAATCCCTCCCCAGGCAGGCAATTAGTTGAATTCTCGAGGCGAAGAGGAGATAGATCCATAGCGAATGGAGACACCTACTGTGACGTTGCTCTTCGATGCACTTCCATCGTAGTGCATATCTTAGATGGAGGGTTGGATTTATAGTATTTGATTCCTTCCCTCAATCTAGATCCAATGCTAGCCGGTATGTATAGAGGGTGGTTGAAGAGAGGGTGTTGTCGCTGAGACAAACGATTTGCTAAGGGTTTACTTCTGTGAAAAGTAGTGAGCGGGTTTATTAGGGGGATGGATGGGGAGTTGACTTTGCAAGGCGCAAAGATTTGAAAGCCAAACCCCGCTCTTTGAGGGGAAGAAATAAAGGGCACCTTCTAACTCAGGGTTGATTTTGCGTGGGGTTGATAAGGAATTACCCCAGTGTTATTCTCTTTATGTTATCTTTGGACGGGGGAGATCATTGTTTCAGTATGTTACACCCTTACTCTACTATAATCTTCCCGTCAAACAAACGAGCATGCCCTTTTTGTTCTTTGGCAAGCCTTTCCCATAGTGCAAGGCAACAAGATGGAAGGAATGGTTGCAACTCGTACCCTTACTAAAACATGATGTAATCAATTTTTGTTAATGAATTCCCATCAGTTCTTCCTTCTTTAGGCAATATGCATATGACTTATCTATGCCTTTATTTGTAGGGGTGTTCACTGCGTTTCCATGTTGTAGATCATGAGCATCATATCGGTAACTAGCCCCCCAAGCAAATAATGAGAGAATAGGAATAAGGGGAAAAGGCCAGCGAGGGAATAATAATATAAGAAGTTTTACATAATGATATTCAGATAGAAAAAGGGTTGAGAAAACACCCTTGATACTGACATGCCTACCTTCTTGAACTCACATATTCCTTTCTTAAGGCTGCTTTTGAAGCCCTTTATAATATAAGGGCCTTGGTCAAGACTTTGTACATATGGGGAGTTTCATCCATCTTGCTTTCCCCTTTCCATTCCTACCCATCGTTACTGGTTTACTCCTCATTCACTTTTTTAGGTCTATTCCTAGGATTTTCCCTATCCCTCATTTATCCCTTTCCGCGCTACTTCCCTTCCCTTATCTTCCCTTATCTTCCCTTGATGCACTATGTGCTTACTTCTTTTCTTTTCATGCACTATTCCATCTGATGCTTAGCTCAGGTAACCCTTCCCCTATGATGCTTAGGTTAGGGAACCTCTCTCTCGGATGCTTAGGTAATTACCATTTGACTTGATGGTCAGGTTAGGTAACCGTTGTGTCTAAAGATGGAGTTTTGATTTTTCTACTTAGATACCTGGCTTACTTAAGTTACCAAAATAAAATGAGTCATTAGTTAAAGCAATACTTTGTACATTGAAAGGATTTGGTTAATGAAAGTCCAAGATTTTTTGGTTTCAATCCTTATGTATTGAAATCCCAGGTGGTTCCTGGGATTTACTTTTTATTTTTTCTAAAGAGTTAGATTAGAGCAAACCTTTGTGTAGTAAGAGGCAGGGAATGTGGGTTGAGCGTGAGAATGTGAGCTAATAAGCTATGTGAGAATATGAGCTAAGAGAATGTGGCATGGTGAGTGAGTTGGACGAATGTGAGAATGTGAGTTGAGCATGGGAATGTGGGCTAAGCGAAATAAAGATTGTAATGTGCTATGCTTGACCTTGCTCTGAGGTGCCCTCTATAACTCTGAAAGGAAGTGTCCTCTGTCATAAATATTGTTAAGGGGTTTTGCTTTGTGAGGTATATCTTTCTCTAGTTATCGTCCTCTCGTTAAGGGGCTTTGTCGGGTCTCAAGTTAATTTCTATCTTGTTACTGTTTCTCCCTGTCTATGGGATTGATTCTCCCTCGTTAAGGGGCTTGACTTCTTCGTAACGAGGTAGGGGGAATACTAGGAATGTGAAGGGGGATAAATACTTCGTTACTTTTTTTGTTAAGGGGCTTGACTTCGTTACGAGGTGGGGATTTGGTAAACTTCTAGTTATGACCCATTGCTAGTTACCATTTTTCCCATTGTTAGTGAAAATTCCCCTACTTATGCTATGCCTTCCCGGGCTGGGGTAAGAGCGACTAGTCAAGCAAGAGAGTCTAAAATATAAAAGAAACAAACAAAGAAAAACTTAGCCAAATATATTCTTTTCAGTTCAGTAATTACAATGTCTTTCGTTGGGGGAATGTCTTTCGACGAGGGAATACCTTTCGTCAAGATCTTCTTTAGACAAATTCTTTCGCTAATAGGGTCGTGAAACCTGGGGTTCTTCATCGTTATAGATAGCTTGGTTCAACCCCGCCCTTACCCAAGCTTTATTACATACAATAAATGTATACAAAACAATTGAATGAATTCTCTTTTAGGTTTTCATGGGAACCATATAAAATAACAAGGGCAAATACTCATGATTACTGAACCATTCTTCTCCCAAAATATTCATTCGGTTGGGGGGTTGGCTACATACCTCTCATTTTGTTTATTCTGACCCTTTGATTCCTTATTTTGTCTCTTTTCCTATGGTATTTACGTTACGAAGTTATGAAACGACTAGTTTAGATGTTTCTTTTGATCAAAGATTAGAAAATGTAAGTAGGAACAAGGGGTAAAGACTCCTCAAACGAGAATGCTAATGCTAGATCTAAGTCATTGGAATCTTTTAGATGGGGTTAATTTCCTGTCTCTGACCCCGTAGTTCGAACCATGTCTTAGATATCGGGCAGGGAAAGAGAAAAAAAGGGGGGGCTCATCATTGGGTCTCCTCCTTTCTATGCTATGAGATAGAATTATAGAGAAGCACATCGTCATACCTCTTAGTAATAGGATATTTGATTCAAGTGGCATTGTTATCCCCGATTTCTAGGGATAACTAGGAGATCATGTCTCGAGGCCCACAAGTCCAAGACATGGAGTACCGAGAGCAGGATTGACCTGAGCATGGCCCTAGAGGGCCCATCCTTCTTCTTCTTCGCCAGATTTGTCCTGTCAGCAGCATCAACATCCATCACCATCGGCTTGGACTTACATCAGAGAAGACTCTTGCTCCATGAGGTAATTGGTCCAGGTATCATGGTATGTGTCATGTTTGATCGTTATAACTTTCAGATATATGCATCAGGTTCCTTACATTTCTGACAACTGTTTGGATATTACACTAACCCACTTGACCATTGTTGGGGGGATTAACGGGGTGCCCTAGCAAGCCTGTATCCGTGGGTTTTGGTTAGCCACCAGGGGGTATTTGAAGAGCCATCGTCCGCTCCCACCATATTGTCATTTTACATCTTATCTCCCATACATCCATCCCATTCCTCTAGTCCGGGCATTAGGATGACCTATTTGAGGGGTTACACTTTGTCCTATGGGAAGAAGGGGCTAAAGGCACAGGAGGTAAAAGAAGCTGGTAAAAGGTAAAATCCATATGAAATAAAACCTAGAGATGCCTCGCCCAGGGATCCCCGAGAAGGCAATAAAAGGCCTCTTGATAAGAAACAAAAGGGACCCAAAGAAAAATAATAAAACAATACCTAACCAAGATGATGGGAGGTCTCATCACGAGCCGACCCATTATGTTCATAGGTATTTAGCAGTATGATGTTGCCATTATCTGGTCACCACGCCAGGGCAATGACCCTTGGTTGCATGGCCAAGGGAAAGGGGGTCTCATCACGAGCCAGCCTTATCATTTCTGCGAAAATACTAGTGGGTAACACTGTCAGCTCTGGTCACCATGCCAAGGCAGTGTCCTCTGGTCAAATCTTGAAGTAAAAAAGAAAGAAAAAGTAATAAATAAGGAAAGAATAAAGGCAATAAGGGGCTTGGAAAAAACTACATCCATGATAGGTACAACTTGCCTCCTACAAAGGCACCCACAGACAATACCTACCCCTGGTCTTCACTATGACTGGATATCCTTAGACCATATCACTTCATGTTACATGGCTTGAATAATCTTCTTTGGAAACTTTCTTCTTCTTATGGATACTGGCGCAATAAGTTACCTTATCTTTTTCTTCAGCTTTGTATAGTAGATCAGTGTAATATCTTTGAGCTATTAGAGGATATGCTAGGGGTTTTATGCATGTATCTAATAAAATTAATGATGAGATATGATTGACATTGCTATGATCCCGAGGACTAATGAGCCCATGGAGGGCGAAGTTTTGGATGTGCAGGACCATGCCCGACGGACAGGTACCAGTGGACCGATACACATGGGGAGATGATTAGCGCGGACCTCCATGGGGCTGAAGAGCCCATCAGATGGTTGTTGGGATCCTATCAGTGGTAGAGATAGGACAGTGTTATGATGAGCCTTTGCACATTAAGAAGAGAAGGACGTTCCACCCAGGACACTTCGGTTGAGCCCGGCCTAAGGGGGATGACCCATTTCAAATGGAACGTTTTCCTCTTGACAAACAAGACGTCACCCAGGAGATCTGGACGTCACCTTGAGCGTGTGGAAGTTTGATGGGATTACTGACACGTGTGGCAGCTTAAGAGGAGCCCTAAAGGGGCTAACGCCTGACTTCTGGATGTTGGACATGCCCAAAAAGGGCCAACGTCTCCCTCAGAAGGGCTTGACGTCCCACCTTTTGCTCATTTTGTGTCTTTTACTTAGCAGTTAATGTAAAAACAGTGTAATTTTTGTAGTCGGCCTTGTCGGTTGTTTTAATGACCTATTTTGTGAATTAAAGGTCATGGAATGATATATATTGAGGATGTTTTTCCCTCATTTGGACACAACACAACTCACTCTCTTGTGAGATCTCAAAACTTGCGCCCTAGTTTGGGTAATTTTGGTGTTTTAAGTGAGGCGCTACTCTTGGAGGAGGATTTATCTTGGCATTTATGGCATTTCTCTCATGGAAGGTTTACAACTAGGGTTTAATTATGCTTTCTTCATGACATGTAAGTGAATTTTTCATGCAAAACTTCTTAAGTGAATGGTTGTAGGCTTAATTTCTTGCATTTTGCTATTATATTGTTGAATCTTAAAACCCTAGGTAGCAAGCACACAAGTAGGTCATTGCTACATGTCCCCATGTTGAGAAATAGTTTTCAGCCATTGAAAGAAGAATATATAGCCTAGTTGTTGCTACACTTTTCATTCTTTTTTCTGAGCTAGTGTTGAAGTTATAGGTTGAAAAGAGGAGACGTCCTAGGCCTAGTTGCACTACACCTAGGGTTTCACCTTCTAGGGTTTGAAGGCCTTGCTTTTGCAACACCTTCTCCCTTAAATTTATACTTTGAAGCTAGCCGTTTTGCCAAGTGTATTTAGAGAAGGAGGAAGGAGCACGAGGCCTTGCTTAAGCAACACTGGAGTGAGCCTCCTTCCCCTAGGGTTTTGATTCTAGGGCCCTGCCATTGCAACACCTTAGAACCCTACCTTCCAGTCTCTAAGTTTGAATCCTCCCGAGACTTTGTGCCATTGCTTTTGACTCCATTTACCCTAAGGCACTGGTAATATCTCCAACATTGAGCTTTTTAGTGTACAAAATCATCTTTCAAACTTTAATTTTTTGAAACCCTAACTAACCCTAAAGCTGCTAACCTGGGTTGACGTCATACTTGACGCAACAAGCTTTTGACTAATAAATAAGCAATTAAATGATGACGTCAAGCATTTACTGAACAAATTGTTGATTGGATATACTGTAGGCTTGGTCATTCTGGTGGATATTGATGAATTGGTGATCTTTCATAGGTTAACTAGCAGAACGTTGACTTCATCTTATCTATTACATAACTTGTTGAATGAAATCAGATAGTTAAGAAGTACTAACCCTCTGAGTTATAGCCTGCAAATATACATATTGTGTTGTTATTATCTTGTTCCGGTAGGTGTTTTCAACAGGGACTTCACTTCTTTATTGGCTGATTAGCCGGGCTATCTGATACTGGTGGTAACCTGCGAGGAGGGAAATCTTAACAGTTGACCTTGTATCCATTGCCTCTTCAAACCCCAAGTTACCGGGGACGTCTCCCCTGGGCCTACCTCCCTAAACAGAAAGAACCTTCCCATCGAGGTGACATTGGGTGGGGAAGGTTCCTGTTACGCCAGTTTGTCCTCTATCCTATAGCTTGTGACCTAAAATACAAACTGCGCGATAACATTTTGGCGTCGTTGCTGGGGAACACTAAGTCAATTCTCCTCAGACGACAAACCTTTTTGGTAAGCCTTGCCTCAGAGCCTTATTTTACAAGCTTACCTGGCGACTCCACTAGGGTGTTTTCCCTTCTATTTGATGATTTCAAGCAAATCATCTGGCGACTCCACAAATAGCTAATGACGACTCGTAGTGGACGTCAGTATATACCTGCATCTACTACTATGACCTCTACAAATCCTGTCACCCCTGTAAGTTCTCCCAAATGGTCTCATAAAGAACTCTTTGGTCCTTTAAGCTTATCTAACACCCAAGGGGGGTTACATGATTTACCCAAGAAGGCCGAATCCTGGATACCTAAGTTCTCAGGGGAAGATGGATCCTATGGAAACTCTCATTGGACCGACTTCTGTGATGCTTTCCAGTTTCACCAATCCAGACAAGAACACCTCGATGTCTTTTTAAGGCTCTTTGTGAGCTCACTTACCGGAAGTGCCAGAAGATGGATTAACAGACTCCCAAAAGGAAGCATCAAAAGCCCTGAAGACCTTGAACAAGCCTTCCAGAAAGATTGGTGTGAAAAAGAAAGCATGGATTCCCTTTACTCTCAATACACTAATATTTGCAAAGCTTCTAGTGAGGGCATTAAGGATTTCAATGATAGCTTCAACCTTTTACTCAAGAAGATCAGGCCTAGTTTCTCAGAAGAAGTTGTCCTCCAACACTACTTGAACTCGTTGGAAGGATTTTTGCAGTTTACTCTCAAAGATCGATCACCCTCGACTCTAGAAGAAGCACAAGACTTTGCTTGTCGGATTGAGCAAAACCTTGAGTTCGAAGACTACATTCATCAAGTCAATCTCTCACACAATGACCACAAAGAGTCTAGTGATGAGGATGTCACGGAAGCTGAGCCTAAATTCCCGAAAATTCTTGAAGTAAAACTCATGCCTCCCAAAAGGAAATCGAACACAGCTTTCTCAAACAGAAACAATGTTTTGAATGCCTCGAGACAACATGAGCCACCCAAGGATTTGGGCATGGGTACTCGCAAAAAAACTAACTTTGAAGATGCCTTGTTTCTCTTGGACACACCAATGTTGGAAGATCAAGATATAAGTGAAGCCGATAAGTCTAAAGAAACCGATCCAAGCACTAGTATGTCTTGTATCCTGCAAAAGGTTAAAAGGATTCGTGAAATCTTAAAAATTTCTTTTCTAGAAAAGCAGGACAAATGACCAATTTCCCTTTAAGGGAATTCCCACGTTATTACAAACCGATCATTCTGAGGAAGATGAACAAACACTCTTTTCAGTGGATTCTTACTCGTTTCAAGATTGCCCCACTTTTCCCTTGATAGAAAAGGATGCAGACTGGGGTGATTATTCCGACAATGCCTCTAATATCTCTGAAGATTTGGACGAAGATGGTTATCCAATACAAAGAGTGAGTAATTTCGTCGAATGGAACGAAGACGTCTTCAAAGACATAGAATTTCCAAACACCGTCATTGTGGATGAAAATCCTTGGTGTTTTCAATGCAGTGAGCCACATTGGGAACATGAATGTCCCTACAATAGTGGTGACCATCAACAAATAAACAATATAGACCACTTCATAGAAGGCCCTCAAATAAATATCACCGCTGAAGAGCATCAAGAGGCCATGAAAGAAGCAGTCAGGTTAACCAGGATGGTAGTAATAAACAAACTAGACTAGGAATCAAAAGAAAAGCTAAAAAAACAAGAGTTCCAGGTGTATAGAAGGAAGAAGTTGGACCAACCTTCCACTGACCAAACAAAAAGGCCACCTGTGGATGTAATCTTTCCTAAAACATGCAATACTAAAAGGGTTAACCTGAATTTTGACCTTGAAGGGGCATTATCCAAGATGCTTGTAACCATCCTTTTGAGAGAAGTCATCAAGGTACCATCTATGAAAGAACGTTTTGACAACTTTTTCCAAGGATTAGATGGACCATGGAAAGATGGAGCTATTGGTCGTATCCAGAATGTACCTGTAACTACAACTTATGAGCAAAAGTCCAGTGATTCCATCAAAGATGACAAAGCAAGTAACAAAACCAGGCCGACTCCTCATAGATATTCTCCAAAAGATACGTCTTTTGCAAAAGAGGAAAATTCGAGTCAGATTGAATGGCCCACGAAAGAAGAATACCAACAACTCATGGACGATCTCAAAGCTCAGAAATCAGAGACTGCGGAAATA
>ML782915.1:41962-64013 GCA_009831015.1 Picea engelmannii
CTACAAAGGCACCCACGGACAATACCTACCCCTGGTCTTCACTATGACTGGACATCCTTAGACCATATCACTTCATGTTACATGGCTTGAATAATCTTCTTTGGAAACTTTCTTCTTCTTATGGATACTGGCCCAATAGGTTACCTTATCTTTTTCTTCAGCTTTGTATAGTAGATCAGTGTAATATCTTTGAGCTATTAGAGGATATGCTAGGGGTTTTATGCATGTATCTGATAAAATTAATGATGAGATATGATTGACATTGCTATGATCCCGAGGACTAATGAGCCCATGGAGGGCGAAGTTTTGGATGTGCAGGACCATGCTCGATGGACAGGTACCAGTGGACCGGTACACATGGGGAGATGATTAGCTCAGACCTCCATGGGGCTGAAGAGCCCATCAAATGGTTGTTGGGATCCTATCAGTGGCAGAGACAGGACAACGTTATGATGAGCCTTTGCACATGAAGAAGAGAAGGACGTTCCACCCAGGACACTTCGGTTGAGCCCGGCCTAAGGGGGATGACCCATTTCAGATGAAACGTTTTCGTCTTGATGGACAAGACGTCACCTTGAGCGTGTGGTAGTTTGATGGGATTACTGGCACGTGTGGTAGTTTAAGAGGAGCCCTAAAGGGGCTAACGCCTTACTTCTGGATGCTGGACATGCCCAAAAAGGGTCAACGTCTCCCTCAAAAGGGCTTGACGTCCCACCTTTTGCTCATTTTGTGTCTTTTACTTAGCAGTTAATGTAAAAACAGTGTAATTTTTGTAGTCAGCCTTGTCGGTTGTTTTAATGACCTATTTTGTGAATTAAAGGTCATGGAATGATATATATTGAGGATGTTTTTCCCTCATTTGGACACAACACAACTCACTCTCTTGTGAGATCTCAAAACTTGCGCCTTAGTTTGGGTAATTTTGGTGTTTTAAGTGAGGCGCTACTCTTGGAGGAGGATTTTGTTTGGCATTTATGGCATTTCTCTCATGGAAGGTTTACAACTAGGGTTTAATTATGCTTTCTTCATGACATGTAAGTGAATTTTTCATGCAAAACTTCTTAAGTGAATGGTTGTAGGCTTAATTTCTTGCATTTTGCTATTATATTGTTGAATCTTAAAACCCTAGGTAGCAAGCACACAAGTAGGTCATTGCTACATGTCCCCATGTTGAGAAATAGTTTTCAGCCATTGAAAGAAGAAGATATAGCCTAGTCGTTGCTACACTTTTCATTCTTTTTTCTGAGCTAGTGTTGAAGTTATAGGTTGAAAAGAGGAGACGTCCTAGGCCTAGTTGCACTACACCTAAGGTTTCACCTTCTAGGGTTTGAAGTCCTTTCTTTTGCAACACCTTCTCCCTTAAATTTATACTTTGAAGCTAGCCGTTTTGCCAAGTGTATTTAGAGAAGGAGGAAGGAGCACGAGGCCTTGCTTAAGCAACACTGGAGTGAGCCTCCTTCCCCTAGGGTTTTGATTCTAGGGCCCTGCCATTGCAGCACCTTAGAACCCTACTTTCCAGTCTCTAAGTTTGAATCCTCCCGAGACTTTGTGCCATTGCTTTTGACTCCATTTACCCTAAGGCACTGGTAATATCTCCAATGTTGAGCTTTTTAGTGTACAAAATCATCTTTCAAACTTTAATTTTTTGAAACCCTAACTAACCCTAAAGCTGCTAACCTAGGCTGACGTCATACTTGACGCAACAAGCTTTTGACTAATAAATAAGCAATTAAATGATGGCATCAAGCATTTACTGAACAAATTGTTGATTGGATATACTGTAGGCTTGGTCATTCTGGTGGATATTGATGAATTGGTGATCTTTCATAGGTTAACTAGCAGAACGTTGACTTCATCTTATCTATTACATAGCTTGTTGAATGAAATCAGATAGTTAAGAAGTACTA
This sequence comes from Picea engelmannii, assembly GCA_009831015.1. NCBI lineage: Eukaryota > Viridiplantae > Streptophyta > Pinopsida > Pinales > Pinaceae > Picea > Picea engelmannii. The sequence goes on from ML782915.1 coordinate 43,870, forward strand.
ACCCTCTGAGTTATAGCCTGCAAATATACATATTGTGTTGTTATTATCTTGTTCCGGTAGGTGTTTTCAACAGGGACTTCACTTCTTTATTGGCTGATTAGTCGGGCTATCTGATACTGGTGGTAACTTGCGAGGAGGGAAATCTTAACAGTTGACCTTGTATCCATTGCTTCTTCAAACCCCAGGTTACCAGGGACGTCTCCCTTGGGCTAACGTCCCTAAACAAAAAGAACCTCCCCATCGAGGTGACATTGGGTGGGGAAGGTTCCTGTTATGCCAGTTTGTCCTCTATCCTATAGCCTTTGACCTAAAATACAAACTACGCGATAACATGCATCATTACCGATGGAATGGAAGACAGGTGGTAAGGCATGGTCCTTGGTACCCACATGTGGAGGGTAGAATTTCTCTACTATGATCTAGCGAATATTTTTGTTATTTGAAGCGCCTTGCCCCGACTAGACTATATAAGTACGCAAGTATCTAATTGATCTGCCCAGTATAGAAGTACCTAAAGTAAAGGGGCTTTCATTTGGTGAATATAAGCCTTCCCTTCTCACTTCTCGTTCCTTTGCTCAGTCGAGACCCGATTGGATCGATCCTACTTTCTTGAAATAATTAGGTTGGTTCTTGAAAGTATTTGTTGATCCTAGGTACCCCATCACAGCATGGGGAAATATGGGAAGTGAGGAAGATCATGCATAATCAGAAGAATTGTGTGGAATAATTGGATTTATCCAGTTGGGGCATCATTTCTCTGGTTCTATTTATTCCCTTTCCTATATTAGATCTATCCAGAAATAGACTCTCGTACGAGTAGTCAAGGTATAAAGAGAAATAAGATATAGGGATTTGGGTGGTTGGTTCTTCATTTACCAACGGAAAGCATGGGAGATTGTATTGAGATATTATGTATATGATATTATGCTTGCTGCCAAGGCCAGGCGTTTTCACGTTATTAAAAGGGCAAGCTTATTCATTTCTCCTTTCATGGGGGAAACCCGAAGGGATCGATGGGGAAGGGGACCTATTTAGTTAGGTTCCATTTGGTTGGGGATTGGGGGCTCGGTCAGGTAGGAAAGAGCACGATCGGGATATGCTTCCTACCTAACAGTCTTAGGCATATAATCAAAGGGAAAGACACCGACATTCCTGGTTCTTCCATCATCTAATTCACTGAAATGAATCGTGCAGAGAAACAGAAAATGAGACCAAGATCAAAACGAAAACCTACGTTGCTTAGTATTTTCCCAATCCTTTCGGACTAATTATTTATTCCCATCAATCGATCAATCACTCAGGACTGGGCAGATTGAATTCAACATTTCGTCGGCCGCTTCGGTCGATCACTTTCTTCCAGTCATGAATTATATATGTAATTATGCTCTCCTTGCCCTCCTCATGTCAGGCGAGCCAAACCCTGAATAATCTCTCAATTTGTTCCAGTCATGAATTATATATGTAATTACACGTCAACTTGGGCATCACACCAAACCAAAAATTAAGTTTAAGATGCGTGAGTGAGAGGACCCCATGCATTCTGGTCTCCTTCCGTAGCTCAAGCTAACTAAGGTCTCTTTAGATCCCCCAAGCTCGCCTTCGCCCGGAAGCCATCCAACCATGGCCAATAATTCCCCCATTCATAGTCTCTGTTTGTCGCGTCAACAAACAATCTTTCTGAATTGGGTCTTAACTTTTACCCCATTGTTCCCTAATGGCTTAGAGAAGTCTATAATATGGGGTCAGATGATCTAAACAAATCGTCGAGTTCGAAATGGGATCGAGTGAAAAATGTCGTACAATGGGGGTTCGTTCAGATGAATGCATCCGAGATGGGGGCCAACACACATAATGAAAATGAAAGAAGGGGAGCACCATAAGAAGCATCTGACTCAAGGTCAGAATCAACAGGATCTGAATCCTCAAGCTCTGAATCAGGATCTGAGTCATCAAGCTCTGCCTCAGGAGTTGAATTGTCAAGCTGCTAAAGATATGAGTCATCTGAATAAATCTCGAGATCCAAAATAAAGAAAGTGAGAGGGTCGATCACGTGGTCAAGCAACTCCAGATCCAGAAAGAGAAAGATCAGGGTTGTTGTTATCAGTCAGTCCACCTCGATCAAGATTGTCGGAATCATGGTCACATCAGGATCAAGTTCATCTAGCTCTGTTTTGACTGAGATAAAAGGGTTGTTATCCTTCTGAGTCATGCATGTTGCATATGTTGTAACTTATATCAGGAAAAGCAAAGCTGGTGGTGAGGCTACTTGCTTAATCAGATCGTATGGTTGAAGTCCCAGATTCATTTGTATTCAAGGAGTACATACCCGTTCTGTAGTTTTATACTTCTGTGAATTATCGTCTTTTCTCCCGCCATGCTCGGGAAGGTCATTGTTTTCCTGCCTTTCATTTGCCATCAGACGTCGTTTTCCTTCAGTTGGTAGTTCAGGTCAATATCGTTCACCTCAATTCAAGTATAATAAATCGCACCAATTCCGAATCACACCAATAACACATTGAATCGCACAATGAAAACGTTCAGGACAATGCCACCAGGACAACATTACTGCTTCTAAGCCTAAAATTTTCACACTGCAATAAGGCACTTCAATCGGTCAACAACGATGTCGACGAACGATAAGTCTCTATCTCTCGATTGTCTTGATTAGTGACAAAAAGTATGTGGGTTAGTGCAGGTCTTGGTATGACTTGCCACCATCGGTCATGCACTAACTCTTCATTCAATCGAGCTTGGTTAGTTTTGGCCCGCCTATCTGAGTTAGTGTCTTGGTTAGGGCCTATCTACCTTCACTTGGTTAGTGGCCCTAAACCATATATTATTTATATTAAAGAAGTTATGAAGACCTTTCCTTCGTTCCCTTCAATATGGCTCTTTGGCTTAGCCCTTCAATCAACGGTTGGGCTCTCGTTCCCATCAGGGTGAAAGTGGTGGTGAAAGCGAGTGCCTAGTGATAATATCCCCACCTGGTTAACCTCGTATAAGATCACTTCCATACCCCACCCTAAAGCCTCCATTCAAGCATGATCAAACTAGAATACTGAATACCCGGTTTGGTTAGATCATTTGGTCATAGGAATCAATACATATGTAGCACTTCTATCTACGGTTACTTCAATAATATATGTGCCCGAGTGGGGGAATAAGGTAATGTTGGTAGCACTTTTCCCTTCCTGGTCCGGTAAAACCTGTGTCTTTCTTTATTGATCAAACCGAGTGGACACGAGGGAAGTAGTAATTACGTGATGGCCACATCCCACAAGGGCTTGCTAGTCCACACCTCTATTCCCACCCAAGTAATGGTATTGTGACAGGAGGAGCAAATAGACTGAGTCTTTGTATAAATAGCTCATGAAATAGTTCAAAAGTACAAAACAATGTTTTATTTATCATCCACCTAGCTATCTGAAATTGAGAAATAATACTTATTCCCTACACCCCTTGCTCAGTTGGACGGGAAAAGAGTTATTAATACCTAGGACCTCATCTCATGAACGGGAGGTGAACCCCAATATTTTCGAAACAGGAGAAGTAAACAAAAAGAGAGTTTGGGAAGATAAGTTTGATTTCTTTCCCTAAAATCACTAGCTAGAAGGTAAGGTTAGGCAAGGTTAGGTAATGATGGGCATAAGTCCAATAAATTCTAACTTCGAGCATAACCTTGAGCTTTACGAAATCTTACTAAAGACTGGGCCTACTTTAAGGGAAGAAGACCTTTCCTGACCCTACTATTCCTGGGCCTGCAAGCCTCCCTTCAATTTAAAGAGTAAGTAAGTCGTCAAGCTTCCTCACCTCTCACCCAGAAGTATGAAAGTAAAGAGTAAAGAGTAGGCAAGCCTCCTCACCTCGCACCCATAACCAAGTTGGCAAGCCTCATCGCTTCACTCATTGAACATTTGCCAGGTAACCAAGCCATCAAAAAAATATTAACAACCAATCCCACACTCTAATGGTCATAGGGCCTTTCCCACTTGCCCCCATGCCTTACCACATGTCTTTCATTCCATCGGTAATGATGCCACTTGAATCAGATATCCTATTACTAAGAGGAACAACGATTATGCTTCTTTATAATTCTATCTCATAGCATAGAAAGGGGGAGACCCAATGATGAGCCCTCCCTTTTTTGCTCTTTCTCCGCCTGGTATCTAAGACACGACCCGAACTACGGGGTCAGAGACAGGAAACTAACCCCATCTAAAAGATTCCAATGACTTAGATCTAGCATTAGCATTCTCGTTTGAGGAGTCTTTACCCCGCGTTCCTACTTACATTTTCTAATCTCTGATCAACAGAAATATCTAAACTAGTCGTTTCATAACTTTGTAACGTAAATACCATAGGAAAAGAGACAAAATAAGGAATCAAAGGGTCAGAATAAACAAAATGAATGGTTCCTCCAGGATAAATAATTCCAATTATGTTTGTAGGCAACTCGTTGATTTCGTGCAAGGTTTCTCTTTTAATCCCAATAAGGCCAGAAGATCAACATAAAGAGACTTCATTTTAAGATTACCAAATGAAGGCATCATGTTGGAGGCTTACCCGGTTTTGTTGGCAGGGATGATTTTAAGGATGGAAATTTTTATTAAAATGTAGAAATGTGGGCTAATATTACTAGTCCTTAATATGCAAAATGTAAAATGTTTGGCAAAAGTTTTGTATAAATATTCAAATTTCTAAGGATTTTATATAGTTTCTATAAAATTTTAGCGATTTGTAAGGTAAAACAATTTTATTCTATGGAATATGGACGAATCATTTTTAGAAAAAATGGAAATTGACGAATCTTTTTTTGGGAAAAACCATGGAAAATTAGCCCATTTGTGAAATTTAGCCCCTAAAATCATCTATGTTTGTTGGTCCATGAATTCCTATCGCCTTAGGCCTAGACACCTAAATCCCAAAATCAAAGGTGAAAACACTTGTTAAAGGTAGGAGGAGGACATGGAAGGCTACACATATTGAAAGTCAAATAGAAAGAAAGAAAAAATAAGGAAAGACAATATTAGAGCCTTAGGGATATAAAAAGGAGAAAGTGTAATTACAGATATATAATATATATCTTCTTTATACAATGAGATTCTTATCCAGTTCCTTATAATCGAGATCCAAATGCGTTATCGATATAATTAGCTAGCAATCCAAACAAGAGTCGATCGTACCAGAGCCGCTGAATGAAAAACCGCACAAGCCATCGATCCATCCCATCCAGTCCTCCCAACCATCCCAGCTAGCCCATATACAAGTAAGCTAGGAAACTTTGTTGCTTTGAAATGTCTTAAAGAGGTTGTTCAATCATAATTCCATATATTGAAACCCATTGAGACACACACGGTACGGGATGGTGCAACAGGAAAGGACTTATCATCATTGGCGTTGTACTATGATGATATTTTAGCACATATGGAGCCACCTAGAAATTAGGATGTGTTTTCCCTAAGTATTTGATGCATTTCCCTTGGTTGACACTTTATTATTGAGGGTAGATGACATTACACACTTGATTTTATTGACTTCTTGTGTTGATGGGCTCAGAGATGACACGTGGCACTCCTAGAGTTTTTTTATGGAATGCTTCGAGAGATTTTGCATGATATCACACGTGGATGGTAGGATATGGATGTCTATGTGGCTTATTAATGGAACACTACCCTTCCTCCTCTCTCACCTATGGGGAAAAGGGGAGGAACCAGGGCCCACTGGAAAGTGGGGACCATTAGAGTTTGCATCAATACCCCAAGAGAATGGCATCCCCCAAAGTCAAGGACAAGGCAATGTCGACATAAAGGACCTGGTAAGGGTCCTTGTTTGAATCCCTTTGTAGTGCAAACCCTTAGGATGTAGGAGGAAAGTAACAAATTGCAATGTATATGTCCCAGGAAAGGTGGGGCCATGCTACAAATCCTAACCCACATGAATCTAGCAAAATCATTTGTCGCCATCATGGTAACTCTACCTCGGAGAGAATATCAGATCAAGCAAGCCACACTTCTTAAACCACGAACATTGCTAGAGCTTCGGGTCTCTTATCGGCATACTGATAAGAAATGATATCTTGGATAGTTCGGGTTGGTCTTGGCGGGGCTCGTGTAGGTCTCGGTCAGAAAGAGAATATCTGATGGTCTGAGAGAATTGTAAATCGAGCCTGGAGAGAGCCAAAAGATACCATTACAATTTCAACACCTAATTGAGATCCTAGGGACCCCACATTTTCCCACGCGGGGTTGTCATTCAGGGGATCCTGATGGAGTCCACCCAGGGGGGCAAGAATCTCTAATAACCTCTCTGAGATCTCTAATTTCAGCCCATTTGTTGGCTTTCCAAGCTGCAACAACTTGTTCTTGGGACTTTTTGAGTTCATCAACTTGCGATCTTGTTTTTGCTTAGCCTGGAGGGCCTGCAATCTATCCTCCAAGGTCTAGAACCGAAGGAAGAGTGTGGAGTTGGATTCCATCCACACACTCTCTAGAGTGAAATTTGAAAGGCCCAGGTAGTCACGAATAAAACAAAACCATGTTTGCATGGGATTTGGAGAAGGAGATTAAGGTGGTGGGAGTCCCCTCACCTTCAAGTTCATCTCTTGAGCTCATTTGGCATGCTTCTCAATGAATTTGTCTTGAACGACTTTTTTAACCTCCACACGTGGGGGTGCATTTCTCTTCGCTTGCACAACTTGAACCCAAGAGCTAAGGGTTACTTGTTGGGTCTTGGCCTCTTGTTTGAATATGGCTTGTTGGGAACTGATTTCATCTTGCTTCTTAATGTCAAAAATTTCTGCATGAAGAAAGTGCCCTGAGGGATGAAGAGTTTCTTGCTTGTTGGCATCATTGACCTCTTGTTTCATAATTAGGTTCTCATATTCTCATTTTAAAACCCTATTGGTAAGATTATGAATCTTTGCTTGTAAATGAAAATTCAATATTCCACCTATTCTATTAAATTAATGAGCTTTAGGATTCTTGTCTCTTGAATTTTCCTTGTTTTAACCTGTTTTTTACTTCTACCATTGTTGTCTTCACGTGTTGGGTCGAAATAAAGGATTTCCATCAATGGGACTGCTCCAGATTTTTGTTTATGGAGGTCGTCACTTGTTGGGTCGTCTGCCATAACCAGCGTATAACTAATATGTTTTTTGTTGTTAGGGGATAACGATGGTAAGAAAGGGCTCGCATTCAAAGATGGTAAGGGAAATATTAATCGTAGTGGTGTTACAATGAGAGGGGAAAGATCCCTAGGGACAACAAATGGAGAGGAGGTCATAGGCAATGTTAATATAAGGGAATATATGGGGCCGATATGTATGTATTCCTATGGAGCTAACCTTTATGCATGTCTCTTTCTAGGAAACCAACAAGATACATAATAAACATGTGAGGCCTGAAGAATGTGCCCAACCATTTCCAACTTCCCAACAAATGGGAGGTCCTTATGATGCCAAACATGAAGTTTGCTTTGTAGTCTTTGGAGACACCAATCCCACATAGACCCCGATGACAACCCCACCCCAAAAAGGAATGCCCAAATACATCATAGTCACCTTGGGTATTATATATGTCCAGGCTGTGGGAATCTAGTTTGGTGGAGATCCAACCCAACCAACCAGAAATATGTCTTGTGTTCGCTAAGCACAACACCTGATGTAGCGCAAAAGGTGTCCAAGCATGTAAAGGCTCCATCAACCGAACGTTGCTCAACACTCACAGAGAGGAGATAATCGTTTGCAAAATGGTTATTAACCATCATTGAACCATTCAAGAGAAGAATGCACTGCACTTTCCCCTGAATACGAGCATACTCTAGTAAATAACCCAAAGCATCTATGTCAAAATGTTGAAATATGGGGCTAGAGGGCAGCTCTAGGAAATGGATCGATGGAGGAAATTTGCAAGGGTAAGGAATTATTAACCAAGGCAAAGGTTGATGCATTAGTAAAGAGAGTGTTCACCATGGGCACATATCTCGATCCAAAACCAAAACAAGGCAACATCTCTATAATGAAGGACCAATCTACTTGATCATATGCTTTGTAAAAGTCAATTCTAAGAAAAAGGGACTCTTGGCCAGTGTCATGGAGGTTGGGCCTACTCCAAAGCCTTCCAAGTTGAAATCACAATGTCTAGAATGAACTGCCCTTGCAAAAAACCAGTTTGTTCATGTTTAACCACCTTTCGTGTAACTAAACAGATCCTTAGGGCCAATGCCTTGGCCATAATTTTGTAAGCAATGATGAGCAAGGTGATAGGTCTCCAACCCCCAATGGTGTCTCTAGCCACATTCTTTGGAATAAGCTTGATCAAGCCTTGATTGAGAAATTCAGAAAGTTTAGCAAAAGAGAACACTTTAGATGCAAAAGAACAAAAGTCGTCCCCAATGGTGTCTCGCATGTCTTGTAAAATTAACAAGCAAGGCCATCCATACTCGACGATTTTCCATTCTACATGGAAGAAAGAGCGGAAAGCAACTCCTCCTTAGAGAAGTCTTTATCTAACTTGTCCCAATCACCAATAAACACTTGGTGATAGGCAAGCATATTACTAACATTTCTAGCATCCAACATAATTCGTCAAAGTATATGGAGAAAAAATCTTTTTTAAATGAAGCCCAAACATACCTCTAACCGTGGAAGGGTCCTTTGCAAGAGACCCATCTTCCTTGCGTAAACTAAGAACTCTCTCAACAACCACCTTCCTCTTCAAGAAGTTGAAGAATAATTTGGAGCTTTCATCCCCATCTTGAATCCACTGCAAGTGGGAACTGATCTAGACACCTCTAGCAATGTAATCCTCACCTCTATGAACAACCGTTTCCAACTTCGCAGTCTCCTCTTGAAGAGTTACATTATGAAGATTCTCTTCAAGAAAGAAGCGAACCTCCTCAATTCTAAGTCTAGCCTCCTACAACTCTTTTCGTCGTTTATGAGTCATCATTCGACACCATCCTGTCATAAACTTAACAATGTGATGGTTACATGAAGATTGCAGGATTTAAGTGGATGGATAGAGGGGAATTTTGGTTCATGCACATCTTTCCTTGACACTTCCATTATGGCTTGTTTCGACTACCTTAGGATTTTGCTTTTGCGATGGGTGTGCGGTGCCTAGAGGAAATTTTTCCTTGCATAGTTTGATCGTGGTTGTCACTGCCCTCCCCAAGAGCCTAGCAGGATCTCCAGTTATATTGGTGTTGGATGTAGCATGACTTGGTGATGATTATATTTGTACCTTGCTATATTGGTGTGGTGGAGATGATTATATATGTTGGTTGGTTAGAAGGGTACATCTCACATGTTCCCCTTGCATTATTTGATCATCATTGGCGTTGTACTATGATGATATTTGAGCGCATATGGAGCCACCTAGAAATTAAGATGTGTTTTCCCCAAGTATTTGATGCATTTCCCTTGGTTGACACTTTATTAGAGGGTAGATGACATTACTTGCTTGATTTTATTGACTTCTTGTGTTGATGGGCTCAGAGATGACACATATGGCACTCTTAGAGTTTTTTTATGGAACTCTTCGAGAGATTTTGCATGATCTCACGTGTGGATGGAAGGATATGGATGTCTATGTGGCTTATTAATGGAACACTACCCTCCCTCCTCTCTCACCTGTGGGGAAAAAGGGGGGAACCAGGGCCTGCTGGAAAGTGGGGACCATTAGAGTTTGCATTGACTTTCACGTTGCCTTACCACTTGGGCCTTTCCCGTTGCACCATCCCGTACTGTGCGTGTCTCAATGGGTTTCAATGTATGGAATTATGATTGAACAACCTCTTTAAGACGTTTCAAAGAAACAAAGTTTCCTAGATTGCTTGTATATGGGCTAGTTGGGATGGCTAGGAGGATTGGATGGGATGGATCGATGGCTTGTGCGGTTTTTCATTCAGCGGCTCTGGTACAACTGGATCTTGTTTGGATTTCTAGCTAATTATATCGATAATGCATCTAGATCTCGATTATAAGGAACTGAATAAGAATCTAATTGTATAAAGAAGATATATTATTATATATATGTAATTACTCTTCCTCTTTTTTATATCCCCAAGGCTCTAAAATTGTCTTTCCTTTTCTTTATTTATTTTTTCTTTCTTTCTATCTGACTTTCAATATGTGTAGCCTTACATGTCCTCCTCCTACCTTTAACAAGTGTTTTCACCTTTAATTTTGGGATTTAGGTGCCCAGGCCTAAGGCGATAAGAATTCACGGACCAACAAAACCATGTAAGCCTCCAACCTGGTGCCTTCATTTGGTAATCTTAAAATGAAGTCTCTTTCTACTGATCTTCTGGCCTTATTGGGATTAAAAGAGAAACCCTGCATGAAATCAACGAGTTGCCTACATACATAATTGGAATTATTTATCCTGGAGGAACCATTCCCTTTTGAAGTTATCAACTTCCATATGAAAATTGTATGCTTTTGAACCTGTCCAAACACATATTTTACGTATCCAAAATGCCTAAGGATGTTTCTCGAATCAACTGGAACCACCCAACCTTTCGGGATGCTCGCCTCCCAACCGGATTTATTGGAAGTAATCACCTTATATGCGTGAAATTGGCCATTTGGATGAATTAAAATGCAAGTTCTAAACCCTTATGGAGCATTCCTCCTGAAAGCTAGGTTTTTATTGAAAGTGCATTTTGAAACATTTCTTCATATCGACTGGAACCACCCCAAAAGAATCAACTTGCTTAGATAAAATGAATGGGCTATAGTTTAACCTAACCTGTGCATAAGCTTGCTTATACTGCTACCAGCCTGCTGATTGGATGGATTAATATGAAAGGATGGAAGGAATTACCTGACATGCATGAAATCATCAATTTGGCCTAATAAAACCTCTATTTTTGGACCCAGGTGAAAGGATGCCTCAACCCCCCTCAGAGAGTTTGCATTAAGCAAAAGCACATTTTAGAGTGTTTTAGGCATAGTTGGCCCATCGGGCATGTCTAGTTGTCTATGGTTCTATCAGACTAAGATCAAAAGTATAATGTGATATGGGGTCAATGTGTAACATTTTGTGTAATCTCAGGGGGCAAACGTAGTTGGTATGACCAGGTCAAGGAATTTCAGGCAAGGTAGGATTCACGGTGTATTTGAGTTTCCACTGCTCGTTGCTGGGAACTGGGCCCTAAGGTGTAACTGTGGCACTCAAGGGGCAGTAGGTGTGTGGTAGACGGGTGTGTAACAATCTAGCAAGTAATCAATAAAAAAAAAAAACACATAGAGGTGCAATGTATATAAATAAAAGTATAAATGAAAGCACGACATCCCGTGAAGTGTCCGTTTACTCTATCTGTATGGGTTCCTTGCATGCACCATGCCTCGCCCCCACCCACTCGAAACATCCACCACCTATCTATTATTCAGCAAGTTATAAAAAGAAAGCTCTGACTAGCTCTTATCCCAACCATGCAGCCTTGGTTCCTAGTCCACGAAGTGAAGGATCCCTAGTTGTTGCTAATGACCTAGATTTTCCTTGCAAGATCTGATCAACTCACATGGATTCACAAAAACAAAAAGAGATATGGGGAAATGGAAAGGAAAATATAGGGGGCATTGTGAATGGGAAAAATATCCCTTGTGGATGAAGATTATCAGTAGAGGATTACCCCATGGAAGGTAGATCAATGGTCTCGATTAGATCAACGACTCACAATCTTTCATGGGAGGTTAAAGAAAGGGGGCCTAAAAAATAGAAAGTGTTGCAAGTGGAAAATATCATTCTCATAGGGAAAGATGGACAACTCAAGTGCCCCATGCAAATAAATGATCAATGATGGAGATCCCCCCTCCATGAAAGTAGATCTACAACGTAGGTGGCCCTGTGAAATATGGAAAAGGAAAAAGGAAAAGCCTAGGGGGGCCTGCGAATGGTCAGGATTTTGCTTTCTCATTGTTGTATTCCTTGAGATATTTCATGGCTAGGGAAACAATGCCAAGGACATTTTAAATCTCAGGTGGTTGGAGTTTTAAAATCTGTTCAAAGAAAAGATAATTTTAACACTGGTTTTGACTGTGATATTTTATGATAAATCTATTTTATTTATAGTCAAACCATAAAGGGCTTAGATCTTAATGCTTTGGCACAATTTAAATTATCATTGGTAGAATAGTGGGAAAACAAAATCAAAGATAAAAATGACATATCTAAAGATAAATATCAAAACTATCTTGGATAGAAGAAAATACAGACAAATATAAACAAGTTTTATTTGTTCATGTAAAATTACATTTCAAAACATAAACAAATTATAAGATTAAAGAAACAGGTCATAAATTTAACTTACAATTGAATCCATGAAATCTAAAACCTTAACCAGTGCTTGATATAGATAGTGGTGGTCGTACTAAATTGTTTGTAGCATCAACTCATATACATTTGAAAGAAAGGAAGAAAAACAAGAATAACAAGTTACTGAGAAAGATCACATATGCCAAAGATCAAAATGAAGAATCATTTACTGCTTGCAAAACTGATTTTTATTAAAACTTCAAAAGGTCTCCAGTTCAAAATCCTTGTGACTACATCGAGTTTTCCTTCTTTTGTACAAAAAGGTCTACAACCAAAATTGGTTGGAAAATCTATCTTTCAACCTTTAATTTACATCAATAAAATCAACGATTACAAAATAAGATGATATCCATTCGATAATAGAATGATTACCTAAATTTTAGTTGACTTTGTTGAAGTTGTTGGAACCAACTATTCGTTGATTAGCTATAGAATAAGTTGCCACGTCTCATTTGATGGGTAATGAAATGACTTCATTTTCATGAATGCAATATCAAATTATGTGTACTTTTCATACGTGAGAGTAACATCAAACAACTCTTTTACTTGACATAAAACATACAAATCATCAACTAGCATGTCCATAATAGTTTGCCCATTTAACACATCTAATCTTTGCTTGAACTTCTTATCATCTCCTTTGACCTTGAAAAGATGTTGCCTACATATTTAAAAAGGAAGAAATTTTCCCTTTTCACCCCAAACAGTTGGTAAACCCATATTTACCAATTTGTCAAATCTATTATTGAAAGTATATACATTCTTTCTCAACAATATGCATTTGTTTTGAGTATGTTGAATGAGTTTTATTTTGGTAAAGACCCTTTCAATCTCCATACTTGTCTAATTTCTATTACCGATTCCCTTTGACATCAAGGCATCTCTGGAATGAGTATTTAGGAACTTGATCATCTGACCAACTATCTGAGGATTGTTTCCCAAATCCAAAAAATCTTGTTGTACAATGTTTTCAGTGTTGAAATATTGTAACTTCTAAGAATATTCTATTATATTTGAGTTATTATTTAATAGATCAAATCCTTTTTTGTGGATTGATCAAGTAGGGTCTTGTATAAGATCAAATCCCCTTTTGTGGATTGGTCAAACTATATTTATATAATGGTATTTGTAAAGTCAAACCCTAGTAATTATAAAGTGGTTTTAGCCACTTCTAGGAGAAGTTGGCTCAACCAAGTGAAGAGACACAACCCTAGCGCCATCTCACATTTGTATTTATATGTGAGGTTGGTGTCTCATCTACACACACTCACTCACTCACTCACTCATCTAGTGCGCATATCTTAAAGGCAGTTGTAGTTGTAGGAGGAAGGAGAAGAGAGGTGCATGCTCAGTCTTGGTCTATCTTTGGTGTTTTGGTCTTAGTCTTGGCATAGTATTGACAATCTATTATTGAGGAAGTTTTTGATGGGTTTTCTCCCCCATGAGGGTTTCCCAGGATAAAATGTTGTGTACCTTGTGATTGTGTTTCTTTCAGTGATCCTCTTTACACTGTTGTTTTGAAATTTCATTGAATGCTCATGTAATTTGGAAATAACCTAATAACAATAGTAAAAACTTAACATGGTATCAACGCTTGACTGAATAGAGCATCTTTCACTGAGTATCTAGATGCCATTGTTGTCGTACAAGAAAATTATGAGTTTTTTACTGAAGAGGAATTTTTGACCAAAATTCACCTTGGGAAGTGCACCCTGCCCTAGTGCATCTTTTGGCAGCTTGAGCGAACTTTTTCAGTGGCTAGATTCTCCAGAAAGTCAAACCCCAGTTTTGACTGGTACCAGAAAACCAGAACTAGTATGAGAAGTACCAGTCCATAATTGCTTAGATCAAGTTTCAAGGGGTAAAACTTGGAATTTTCTAAAACAATTAGCTCCAGCAAACTTGCCTCAGCCCGTCACATCTCCTGGTAGGCTCAATTTAATTTTTTGAGCACTTTCATTTTTTGGTCATTTTCTTAGCTCCAGGTCAAGATGTTTGCAAGTACCAAGCTTGTTGACAAGCTAGAAGGTGTGGAAAATTTCCGTGCCTGGAAGTTCATAATTGAACTCATTCTTGAAGAGAATGACCTTGCAAAATTCATAAAAGAAAATGTATCGGAACCCGAAGAAAATGCAGCCAAGGAGAAGTACAAGAAGGATATGATTAGGCTAAAAGAATAATTGCATATTCCATTAAATACCACTTTATCCCTCAAGTGTCTTCTAAGAATACTCCAAAATATATGTTTGATTCCATAACCAAAATGTATGAAGGAAAGAACATCAACCGAGAGATGAACTTGAGAACCCAACTCAAGAATACAAAGATGCAAAAAGGAGAAACAATTCAAGACTATTTCTCTAGGGTTTATCAATTCAAGGAATAGTCAGATACAATTGGAGACAACTTAGATGAATATGAACTCGTGATGACAACTCTTAATGGTCTCATAAGACCTTGGGATGCCTTCATCCAAACTATTTGTGCAAGAAAAGAGAAACTCCAATTTGACAACTTATGGGAAGAATGTGTTCAAGAAGAAGTAAGAGTGGCCAACCGAGAAGTCATCTTATTAAGAGATGAATATCAAACCTTAGCTGCTCATGCTAAGGGTGGAAAGGGAAAGTCTCATTTTCAAAAGGAGACCCACTTTCATAAAGATTCTCACTCTCCAAAGAGATTCCAGAAATATCGTAAGGGTCATAGAAAGGGAAAAGATTTCTCCTTCTACCAATGTTATCATGTGATAAGATGGGACACATTGCTAAGAATTGTCCTGCCAGAAGGGAAGAATACAAGAGGAGAAATAACAAAAGACATCATGCCCATGCAACAGAAGATGATGAGCCACCCAAGAAGTTAGCTAAAGAAAGGATTGGAGAATATGATTTGTTTTCCGCTCTCTCGTGATCTGTGACACCTGGAGAGGATACTTGGCTTACAGATAGTGGTACCTCTAAGAACATGATAAGTCAGAAGAACACTCTATACATCCTTATAGAAACAGACTCCCCCCAGAAAGTTTCACTTTGAGATGATTATCAGTGCCCTATCAAAGAAATGGGAGAAGCCACCTACAAACTTGATTCATGAACTCCAATGAGAATGCAGGATGTACTCTATGTACTAGGTTTGAAAAAGAACTTACTTTCTATTTCATCCCTACATAAGAAATGTTTTAGGGTTGCTTTCATAGATAGTAAATTTTTTATGTGGTCTAAAGGAAAAACTATAGAATATGTAGTTGTTATTGGAATAAAAGGTGGTTTTTACAAGTTAAAGGGTCACTCAGATGTAGCTTTGACTCACTTTACTAAAAGTCCTTGTGAACTTTGGCATAGAAGACTAGCTCACATCAACTACAAATCCTTACCATATGTAAGAAAGGTAGTTACAGGTTTACTAGAACTAAAGGTTGATCATGAAGGTGTATGCAAGGGATGTGCACAAGGAAAGAACATAAAGAATCATTTTCCAAAGAGTGACAGTAAAGCATAAGGAATTTTGGAACTTGTCCACTCAGATATATGCAGTCCAATGTCATCAACCTCTCTAAGCGGGTATGTATACTATGTATCTTTTATTGATGATTACTCTCGTAAGACTTGGGTTTATTTCTTGAAGTCAAAAGATGAAGTACTTGGAAAATTCAAGGAACTCAAAGCCTTGGTAGAAAACCTCTCCGAAAGGAAAATCAAGATACTCAGGTTAGACAATGGAGGAGAGTACACTTCAAATGAATTTGGAAGTTTTTGCAGAGATGTCGAGATTAAGAGGGAGCCCACCACTCCTTATAATCCTCAACAAAATGGTGTATCAAAAAGAAACAATAGAACGATTATGGAAGCAATAAAGACTATGATTCACGATCAAGATCTTCCAATGCACTTATGGGTTGAAGTAGCAAGAACAACAATATATGTCCAAAATAGATTATCCCATAGTGCAATTGGATTCAAAACTCTCGAAGAAATGTTTACCAGAAAGAAGCCATAAGTAAGCCATCTCAAAATATTTGGTTGTCCGG
Organism: Picea engelmannii; assembly: GCA_009831015.1. Classification (NCBI taxonomy): domain Eukaryota; kingdom Viridiplantae; phylum Streptophyta; class Pinopsida; order Pinales; family Pinaceae; genus Picea; species Picea engelmannii. The sequence continues at coordinate 60,217 of ML782915.1, forward strand.
TATTTGTACACATTCCAAAAGAAAAGAGAACTAAGTTGGATCCTTCAGGAAAGAAGGGAATATTTGTTGGATATTGTGAGGTCTCTAAGGCCTTCATAATTTACATACCAGGTTACCATCATATTGAGATCGGCAGAGATGTAACCTTTGATGAAGATGCAACACTCAAAAGATCAAGGAAATGTCAGCTTGAAGAAGTATATGAAGAAGAACATGTAGCTCCCAGAGTTGCAGAACCCATAAAAGAAGTTGTAGTTACCCTTGATGATGAGATTCTAGAAGATCATGATATGATAGAATCTCAAGAACCTCCCCATATGACGATCTCTCACAAGAGAAAGCCAGCTTGGGCGAAAGAACTTATTCAAGATGCAGAGAAGTATGGTTCCCTAGAAGGAACCATGAGACAAAGCAATAAACCTAATTCATTCTCCAGCTATATGGCCTTGATGTGTGATCTCTTAGAAAATGAACCTACTTGCTTTGAGGAAGTCATTCAAAAGAAAGAATGGATGGACGCCATGACAGAAGAATACCAATACATTATGAAGAATGATGTATGGGAAGTAGTTACCAGACCAAAGAACAAAGATGTGGTATCTTCCAAGTGGATATACAAAATAAAACATGCAGCAAGCAGAAGCATTGAAAAACATAAGGCAAAATTTGTGGCTCATGGATTTTCTCAAAAGGAAGGTATTGACTATGAAGAAACATTTTCTCATGTAGCCAGATACACTTCTATTAGAACCATCATAGCTCTTGCAACCAAAATGAAGTGGAAGTTATACCAAATTGATGTGAAAATAGCTTTCTTAAATGGTGTTATTGAAGAAGAAGTGTATATAGAACAACCAAAAGGGTTTGAAGTTGAAGACATAAAGACTCATGTCTGCAGGTTGAAGAAAGATTTGTACAGGTTGAAGCAAGCTCCTAGAGCTTGGTATGGAAGAATTGATAGTTTCCTGACAAGCTTGGGCTTTACCAAGAGTAAAGTTGATCCTAACCTATACTTCAAGGTTATGAATGATGAGCTAGTTATATTGCTACTATATGTGGATGATTTATTCTTGTCAGGAGAAGAAAGGCTCATGACAGAGTGCAAGAAGAAGCTCGTTGCAGAGTTTGAAATGAACGACCTAGGCCCGATGCATTATTTCTTAGGTCTTGAAGTTTGCAAGAGCCCAGAGAAGATCTTCCTTAACCAAGGGAAGTATGCAGTGGAAATACTCAAGAGATTTGACATGTTGGAATGTAAAGCTATGAACACACCCATTGAAACGAATTTGAAGCTCATGGTTGATACTTCGTCAGAGTTGGTTGATGCTACTCTATACAAACAAATTATTGGATCGTTGATGTATCTGACGAATACCAAGCCAGATATATGTTTTTTTCTGAACACCTTGTGATCGAGAATCAGATCTAGGAGGCTCCCCAGGTCTAGAAAATGCTCAAAAATGAAAGTTATCTGAATCGGATGAAACCAATTCCATTGTGTCCGGCTCGTCGCGTTGATTCCGACCATATATTTACTTCCTCAAATGGACATCGTATGCGAGAGTTATCGCACTCTGATCGTTTTCCCAAACAAGCAAAAAGTCAACAAGTCAACATGCAAAAAAAGTCAATGTTGACGTCAGCATGACATCATCATGTTGACATAGCATTGAGACATGTGGCAGTGCAACAACATGTTGACTAGGCAGAAGAAAGACTTGATCCAATCCCTTTTTGACAAGTGGCACATTCGTGGACCAATGAAAGGGTGCCATGTGGCACCCCATCATTCATTGGTTGGGAAACAAATTTTGAACTTCATGGGAATCGACCGCATGACCTCTTGGTAGGGGAATTGCCTTGGGACAGGTCAAACTGCCAATGCGCCAATGGTGGGACTTGATATCACAAGTCCACTTTATAATATATAAAGTGACTTTATTGCAATGGCGGAGGCGGAAGGGGGCTGGGGCCTAGCCCCAACCCACGGTTTGCATATCCCACATAACCAAAGGTTCGACGCTACCTGTCTTCCAGCTCGACGCAAAAGGTTTGGGCACGGATTCTTAGCACCTGCCTGCCATATGATTCGGGGGTGGTGACCACAACCCAGGCGCGCATGTTGGGGGCGTGGTCCTATGATAAACTGCTATGTGACCTATACTTTCATGGAAAGGGCCAGCGCGCATCCCTTAGGGGCTAGTGCTTGGCCATATGAGCCACGTGACCTTGTATTTGGAGCGTGCGCCCAGGCCCGAGGGGCTAGTGCCAAATTTTAGTTATAAAGTGGTTTTATAACTATAGTATAATGATTTTTTTTATGGATTTTGGCCTGTTATTGGAGATTTTTGGCCAATATTGGGGGATATTGGGCCCTTTTTGAGGCCAGATCTCAGGAGGAAGATGGGAGATGGTTACCAACTTCAGATCTATATAAACCAGGCCTTCTTGAGGCCATGGGAGGAGATTCAGAGCAAATTTATGATGAAGATTTGCCAAGCCAAAGCCATTTTGATGCAGGGAAGCTGTTGAGGAGTGCACCTTTGCGGGCCATTTCTGGGAGCTTTGGTCATCCGATTTGAGTGTCGTTTCTTTTGTTGGGTTCTGGAGATCTGGTAGAACAAGACCAGATCAATTTTGTAACCTTTTGGCACTGTTGTGATGTACTTAATGAGCTTTGAACAGAAATAAGAAAGCCTCACCCATTGAAACAAAGGCCCAGAGATGTAGGCGATATTGTCGAACTTCGTTATCACATTGTTGTTATGGCTTGTTGTTGTTTTATGCTTCATTTCAGTTTTGTATGTGTTTATATGGCGTTCACATTTCTTCTATAACTTCTTCCTCTTTCTTTAAGCTTCCTAACTGGTTAATCTAAACATGTTTAATAACTCAACCATAGTCGTGTAAAAGATCTCTTCGGATCAAGTGGTATCAGAGCTAGTTGACGTTTGGATTTGAGTTTTGCATGTTAACTAGGGAAAATCTACTTCGTGGTGAAGGCGAGCTTGTTGAAGAGAATCCATTGATTGGATTGAGAAAGAGAAATTCTCAAAGCGAGAAGATGGCATCGGAAGAGGGACTTTCTCAGGATGAGAAAGAGTTTCGAAAAACTTTCTTTGCTATGTCGGATATGATGAAAGTTTTGTACGAGGATTACTTGGAACGGAAAAGACCAAATCTGGGTGAATCTTCAAAGGGAAAAAGTGAAGAAGGAGAGGATCCTCCTCAGATTCCTCCTTCACCTCCATCATCACCTCCTTCTTCTCCTTCTTCTTCAAGTTCAAGTTCTAAATCCAATGCAAAGAAACACGTTCATAAACATAAGAATGAAATGTCATTATCAAAACTTGATGTTAAATTCAAATTACCCATGTATGATGGTGAATTAAATGCAGAGAGACTTGACAATTGGGTCAGACAGATGGAGGTCTATTGCAGTGTGCAACAAATCAAGGATGAGGCCACACAAATCAAGTTGGCATCATTGAGACACAAATCAAGTTGGCATCATTGAGACTTGCAGGCACAACTCTCATCTGGTGGCAAAGCAAGTTGCAAAACGAAACGCAACAAGTGGGTAATGTATTTCCATCATGGCAAAGTTTCATTTCTACACTTAGAAAACAATTATATCCTTTGGGTTATAAAGAGAGCATTAATTGAATGGCAAGCTTTAAAACTAAGAAAATGACAAACAATGCAAGAATACACAGATGGCTTTCGAAAAATGGCATTGATGTTAGATATTCCTTTACATACCCAAGAAACTCTTATGAAGTATATAGGAGGTTTAC